>JAHVYB010000314.1:0-34172 GCA_020623695.1 Calonectria henricotiae | reverse complement strand
TATATATTAAGAGATCTAAGCTATTAATATTTAATTTACTATAGTAAATAAATACTATCTTAATAAGGAAATCTACTATTTATAATATTAAAGTATTATATATCCTAAGAATAAGATTAAGCTTATTCTTTAGGAGTATAAACTACTTAAAAGAAAAGGCTATAATAATAATAATATTAAATTTATTATTTAATAATAAGATATATTAAAGTTAATATTAAATTATTAATTATTTATAAAAAAAAGATTTAGCCTAAATAACTTTTAAAAGAGATTTATAAAGAATATAAATAATAATAATAAGTAGCTTAATAATTTAATATAAATAATTAAATTTAGAATAAAATAAATATAAAAAAAAAGGAACTAATAAAGAAAGGAAGGTCTTATTAAAATCTATAAATTACTATAAAATTATAATATAATAAAAATATAATAAGATAAGAAAGCTTTATATTATATATATTTTTAATTTAATTAAATGCTTTAAATAGATCTTTTCTTAATATAAGCTATTTATATTATTTAAGATTAAAATTATTAACTTTATATTATTTTAAAAACTAAAAAATATTAATTTTAAATATTAATTATTTTTAAATTTTATTTTAATATTAATATTAAAAAGTTTATTTTAAGAAATAATATATATATATAAAAATTAATAAGATAATAAATAAATATACTGGTGTAGTACAGTGGTTAGCGCGCTATGTTTTTTATAGAGACCAGGGTTTAATTCCCTGCACCAGCCCCTAGCCTAAGGAAATAGGTAAAAAAGGGTTTTTATAATTAGTTATTTTTCCCTACTAGGGTTTTTATAGGTAATAATTATAATTAAAATAATTATAATATAAAGCTCTTATTACTCCTTATAAAATCTAATTAAAATGCTAAATAAGAAAGTATTCTATTTATATATATATAGGTTAAGTTAAGCAATTAGATAAGGGGTTTTCTTTTTAAAAAAAAATAAAAAAAAAATATATTATAAATAAATTTAATCTTATTATATTTTTATTATATTATAATCCCATAATAATTTATAGATTTTAGTAAGACCTCCCTTTCTTTATTAGTTCCTTTTTTTTATATTTATTTTATTCTAAATTTAATTATTTATATTAAATTATTAAATTATTTATTATTACTATTTATATTCTCTATAAATCTCTTTTAAGAATTATTTAAGCTAAGTCTTTTTTTTATAAATAATTAATAGTTTAATATTAGCTTTAGTATATCTTATTATTAAGTAATAAATTTAATATTATTATTATTAAGGCCTTTTTTCTTAAGTAGCTTATACTCCTAAAAAATAAGCTTAAATTTATTCTTAGAATATATAATACTTTAATATTATAAATAATAGATTTCCTTATTAAGATAGTATTTATTTACTATAATAAATTAGATACTAATAGCCTAGATCTCTTAATATATATATCTATATATAAAGTTAGATTTAGAAGGGATATTACTTTTATAGATAAGATAATATTAGAATAATATTTTAATTAATATTATTTATAGGTATATTTATAGGTATATTTATAGGTATATTAAAATATACTAATTTTAGCTATTAATTATCTTTTTATTATATTTTATTTTTATTAATAAAAGCTTTATAATTTTTATTTTATATTGCTTTTAAGCTTCTAATTATAAGTATTAAAATATAAAAGTAATTTATATCCTCCTAAGAAAAGGAATAGCTTAATAAGATAATAATACTAAAAAGTATATTAAATCTTTAAACTTTTAAATTCTATAGTATAATTACTTTTATACTTATAATTACCTTAGAAGCCTAAAAATAATATATAATAAAAACTATAAAGCTTTCTTTTTATATTTAGTTAAAATATAAGTAGGAGGCTTAACTAGACAATTCTAAGAGCAGATATAATTAGTATTTAAATAACTATAGTATTAGTCTCTTTTTACCCTAATTAATAGAATAATTAATTTTATATATTTTATTATCTTAATATCCTTTTAATATCAAAGATAATAAACTCTATTAAATCTATTCTAATATTTAAGATAGCTTTTTATACTAAGATTAATATATTCTAGCTTACTTTTAATATTATTAAAAATAGCTAAATTTAAACTATATTTTAAATATTATATTCTTTATAATTTATTATATTTTTCTCCTTAAAATATACTAATAGTAAGCTTTATATTAAATATTCTCCTAATCTAATTAAATATTTTAAATAGATTCTTTTTTAATATAAACTATTTATATTATTTAAAATTAAAATTACTAAATTTATATTATTTTAAAAAATAAAAATTATTAATTTTAAGCTTTAATTACTTTAAAAAAATAATATTAATATTAATAATAAAGATTTTATTTAAAAGAAATATATAAAGATTAATAAGATAATAAATAAGTATATTTTAGGTAAATTTAAGGATATAAAACTAGAAAAAAAGAGGTTCTTAGAAGATATTAATAATAGCTAGTATAATTAGTAGCTAGAAAGAACTATAGATATTATAAGGTTTATTAAGAACTATAATAATAGAAGTAGGGCTAAAAAGAAATATAGAGGTTATTACTAAAAAGTTATAGAAAATTGGTAGTCTAGGCTAGATTTTAAATATCTAGGAAATTAAAAGTGTGTTTATTTATAATTATTAAAAGCTTTCTTTAATAGAAATAAAATATAATAAAAAGATAACTAATAGCTAGAATTAGTATATTTTAATATACCTATAAATATACTTATAAATATATTTATAAATAATATTAATTAAAATATTATTTTAATATTATCTTATTTATAAAGATAATATTTCTTCTAAATCTAATTTTATATATAGATATATATATTAAGAGATTTAAGCTATTAATATTTAATTTATTATAATAAATAAATATTACTTTAATAAAGAAATTTACTATTTATAATATTAAAATATTATATATTTTAAAAATAAGATTAAGTTTATTTTTTAGGAATATAAACTATTTAAAAGAAAAGGCTTTAATAATAATAATATTAAATTTGTTATTTAGTAATAAAATATATTAAAATTAATATTAAATTATTAATTATTTATAAAAAAAAGATTTAATTTAAATAACTTTTAAGAGAGATTTATAAAGAATATAAATAATAATAATAAGTAGCTTAATAATTTAATATAGATAATTAAATTTAAAATAAAATAAATATAAAAAAAAGGAACTAATAAAGAAAGAACGGTCTTACTAGAATTTATAAATTATTATAGGATTATAATATAATAAAAATATAATAAGGTAATTATAAGTATATAAGTAATTATATTATAAAATTTAAAATCTAAAGATTTAGTATATTTTTTAGTATTATTATCTTATTAAGCTATTTCTCTTCTTAGAAGGATATTAATTACTTTTATATCTTAATAATATAATAAAAATATAATAAGTTAAATAATTATAATATTAATCTCTTTTTATTTTAACTAATAATATACTTAATTTTATTTATAAAAATAATAAACTTTATTTAATATTATAATTTTAATTAAAATATTTATAACTATTAAAGTTTATAAAATCTTTAAATTTTTATTTTATCTTTTAAGATATCTAATGCTTTTTTATTAGCCTTATTATATAAAAGTAAAATACTTTTATTATAAGCACTAATAATATCAATTTCCTTAATACTTTTCTTCTTTTCTCTAGATTGAGTAGCCTTAGAGTAGTATTCCAATGCTAGATAGTTAATACCTAGTAGCTGAAACAATCGACCAAGATTATAGTATGCTTCGGCTGTAAAGAGTGGATTTACCTGTCCTGGACCTTCACGACCAAGGTCTGCGTATTGGGACAAGAAAGACTGTCCTTGAAGGAGTAAGTATTGTCGGTTCGTAGACTGGCGCTTGAGCCCGTAGTGGACATATGCGAGTCCGAGACTGAGGTTGACCATGGGGTTTTCGGGATCTAATGCCTTAGATCGAAGAAAATAGCCTGACTCTATTAGTATTTAGTGCATTTCCATTGCGAATTCTTTACCTAGAGCATATGTGTAACTTGTGGAAGTGAAAAGTATGTGGCCGTAAAGCATCAGCAAACAAGCATCTAAGGTTGGCTCAATTAAAGCATTGCTGGCTTCGTTCATATCGCCACTCGATCTCCGTGCTTCATATACGTCATCCATAGCTTTGATTTGGCGAAGAATGAACTTTTGAGCTGGCCCTGAAGTGTACCATGAAACAGGAGACTGGCAAAGGCTGGAAAGCAATGCGAACATTCTGTAGGAATCCGACATTGCTCCGTCCCTCATTAGTTGCCGAGCTGTGGCCACGCACCTCTCCTCATCGCTGGTGTAGATGGCGCATACTTGTATCGTCAACAAAGAGCATTGACGGGTAGAGTAATATCCTTACCTGTCCAGGCAACGTGAATTATGAAGCCATGTTCTGGGGTTTGAAATGCAGTTGAATCTCTTGCCGCCTCGCAAACTTGGTATGCATCGTCACGGCGATGTGCCATGGCCAACCCGACAGCATAATCCAAGAATAAATCTAACCAATTATCGAAAGAGATTCCCTGATGATTATCCAACGCGAGCGGCATTTGTTCTATACCGCCATGTCCATTGCTGGGCGCAACAGCTAAGGAGGAGTTAATTCATAATGTTATAAGGTCATGAACTTGTTCACTCACTTCGAGCTAGTCTCTCGTACATTTGAGACAATTCGGTCTTTGGTTGATCCGGTTCAGAATGCTCCAGAGAAGTTTTTGACCCAAGAAAGTTCAGATATTTCTCCCAGGTATAGAACTTTTTTAATGACCGGAAGTCATCGACTAATTCCTTGGAGGAAGTCATCCATGCGGCAACAAGATCAGTCCGGCCAGCCTTGATCTGCCCTCGTAGATTCTGAACAACTTCATACTGTTGGGATAACTTCATAGCGCGTGATTGTTCGTCCTGCCGACGTTTGTCTGGGCCTGCTAGTCGCTTGGGCCTGTACCGTCGAGGAATTACTCTTTTTCCGCCTGGAAAGCCCTGGCTACGTACCCCCGCTGCTCTACGACGTGGCATTCGACCTGGAGGTTGAGTGGACGAAAAGGGCATGGACGACCCTTCCAGACTTTGACCTTGACCATGTTCCTGACCTCGGGCATCCCTCAAAGCCATGGCTTCAGCTGCTAGAATCAAGGCTTCCTCATCCTCTCGGACTTTTTCATAAATATTAGCCAATTCGATGCGAGCGTCGATGTTATCTTCATCGGCATCAATTGCAGCTAGAAAATATTCTTCGGCAGTAGCGTGGTCACCGTTCGCAAAATGGCATCGACCTAATTGTAACAAAACCGTTGCGTCAACGTCTCCTGGAAGGTCTCGCAGAATCTCATAGTATTTTATGGCATAGGATGTGTGACCTCGGTGAGCCAGTTCTTCTGCAACGTCAAAGGCAAGAAATGGGAAATCAGCAGCAAAATATCTCGTTTGTTCTGCTGAGGGGTCGAACCATCTTAAATGTTTCTGTCTCGCATTGTTAGCATGAATTTGGGGCGGTTAGGGGGCCATGACTAACTATCGCCTCGTCATCATCTCCAACTCGAAATCTGTATATTGCTAACCGCGCTCGGAGATCATGAGGTAGTCCTTGGCCGTATAGGCTGGGGTGATAGTTCCCAATACTGAATTCTGCAACAGCTACACGCCTTTCATCATCGGCGTCCCATTCACGATCATCTGATTGCCACTGATCCCAGTAGGTCTCAGCCCCACGACCCAAGAACCAACGAGACAAAGATTTTAATTGTCCAACAGCGTCCAGGTATCGAGCAGTAGATGCAAAAAGCTCCACATATATGCCAACGTCATGCCATGGGGCACGAACCGAGTCTCCTGCGGCGACTACTTTTTCATGATTAAAGAATCGCTCATAAGCTGTGATAGCGGCCGGGACAGCAGTATCCGCATGCTTGTTATCTACACAGGCCTCAGCCAGTTTTCGAACAATCTCGAGGTCGAATGGCCGTTGTTTTAAAACAATTTTATACTCGACGATGGCGGCAGATAGGTGACCTTGTCGATGACAGACAAGCCCCTTGCCGAGCCTGGCATCAATATTGGTGGGGTCTGCCCTTAGTGCAGCTGAGTAGCACAGCCTGGCCGTATGCAGATTTCCGGACTCATCCGCCTCTATCGTATCTAGAGCAAATGAAGCACACTGGAGCCAGCCGCTTACGTCCTTTGGGCGGAGATGTGCTGCGTATACCATAGTAGAAAGTGATTTGTTCAAATCACCCTGTTCTCGGAAGATGGAAGACAATGTCGTCCAAGCCTGATGGGTTTCGGCATTGATCCTAATGACCTCGAAGACAAGGTCTAGAGCCAAGGTATAGTCTCCGTTTAAGAATGCCTGGTTTACTTTGGAAAGACGTGCCGTGATGTCTCCCCGAGGCTTGGCTGCTTTGCGCGGGCCACGAGCACCCCTGCCACGTGGAAGACCCCGAAGTTCCTGAGACGGTGCTGTTTCATCTTGTTGAGATGCCAAGAATTCCCGAACAGATTCATCGAATTTGGCAATATCACCCTCCAGCTCTTCGAGATCTGAATCTGCGTCGGATGCCTCATCGTTGTTCCTGCGTTATATTAGTTCAGTTTTCCTGCTGTGGAGGTCTGAGACATGGACCTTTCAACAAAACTATTGTGTGTGGATGGATCCATCTTGCAGAGATGGGCCGCTGTGGACGTGGGTGGATAGACTAGTTATATGCAACTATCATTATAAGGCGAGCACGGAGGCTGAATTTGGTTGAAGGATGAATTGTAAGTGGCAGGGTAGTGGCAGGGTAAATGTTTAGCTGAACTGATCAGCATTCCTGAAGAAAAAAAAAAAAAAAAAAAAGTCAGTTACGTTGGAGGCACGTGAGCGGTCTGGCAAACAATTCCAAATTCAACATTAAGTCAAACCACAGCATATATATGGATATACAACACTTTTCAAGAATTAATAAAATCCAATACAACACGGGCCATTCTTGCACTGCTCAAATGTTGCGCCCTGCCCTGCCTATGTAGCTATAATATTCGCAATATCATCCAGTATCTGATGAAATATGTCGAGAAACCCTCGAAAATTAGGTTACTCACTGCTGCAATTCCTGCAGGCATCGGCGAGAGGGCTTAGCCAAGCTTTCCCTCAGCTTTGGCGTCTATGTAAAATATAAGCTTCGCTGCTTACAACGTTGGGGGATTCATGGTTGGTGTTGAAACGCACCTTTGACTTGGTCAAATACTTTCAGCATTTTCCTCCGCGCACCAAGGGCATTTACGCCACGCTCCTCAAGTGCTTTATCGTCCAATTCGATCAATTCGGTCCATCTCATATCCTTCAGATTTTCAGTATACTTGTGAAGCCGAAGACTGCGAAGCCAACTGGGTATGTCCTGCAGGAGCGATGGGTCGGTTGGATCTTCCGGTGGTTTGGAACTACCTCGTCGACCTCGGGGTGAGCGCCCACGTACCATATCAGAATGATCTGATAGGTAACCTTCGTGACCGCCTACATTAAGTTGGCCGAGGTTGACCGAGGGAATGCCACTATTCATCAGCGGAGAGGCGCCATCATAAGCGCTGAGAAACCCATTGTTCTGCGGAGATGTGAAAGGAGCCATATGAGCGATACCAGGTTGCATTGCTAGACCAGGAGAACTTGGACGGGAGCGTTGGCCACCCAGGCCCAAGTTTTGCTGCTGAGCTTGAATTGCCATAAGCTGCTCACGACTGAGTACTTGGCCATGCTCGTTGATCATTACTACGTTCGTGCTAGGAAGGTTGATCCCCTGGGGACCGGGAGAGACTGGAGGCTGCCCGTTTCCGGAATTGTCGTTAGACCGTGCCCGACGGTACTTCCGAACATCATCTAAAGCGAATCGGTTGTTTACGGTGGAGAGCGCTGCAAGTTTCATGGCTGTGGCATTGGCAACCATGTCAGCTTGAGTGCCGGCAGGATTGACATGATTGAAGCTGGAAGTCATAGGTGTGTTAACCATGGATGCCCAATTTCCACTTCCAGCGTTGTAGGGGGAAAGAAGGGGTAGATCTGCCGGGTTCTTGTCTGGGGCTGTCAGGGTCGTGCTTTGGATAGTTGAGTTGCTTGATAACTGGGGCCGTGGGGACCGTAGCCCACCCGCCGGAGCTGGCTGTACGAATTGTCCCATGGGGGCTTGCGAATTGGTACCCTTTGCGCCGGATTGGTCTCCTGAACCACTGGCCCAGGGTGAGGAGGGATTGGCAGCTCCAGCATCTCGAGAATCCTGGGGGGCACTGAGAGACGACGCGTTCATGGAATTGCGAGGATCCATCGCAGCACTGTTCCGGTTTGATGACGGGGGATTACCTGTTTGCTGCGTAAATTTTGCCTTCTCAGTAGCAATCGCAGCGGCTGCATCAGGAAACATTGCATTAATTGTCGAAGGATCAAGTCCTGAATGACGCTTTGTCGACCCAATGGCGGAATTCCGCGACATAGAATTTCGAGCAGATTCTACGTTCAGCTTGTTCATTGCATCGCTGAGACGATTGGACATAGGGTCTGCCAGCATGTTAGAATTCCACATCGACCATGGGGTTGGGCAACGTGCCTTTGTCGAAACTAGCGGGAGATAACACTCCTGACATAGGATGGTTCTTACCCATCTGTTGAAGTACCTGGATAAAGAAGCGGATTTGAACTTGGGTTGTTTGCTGTAGCAGAGCATACAAAGCAGCTGTACGCTCAGCCTCGCTCAGTACTCGAAACCATTGCTCAATGGCACTCAATTCATCTTTGAAATCCTGATCAAGAGTTGCAGCAGCCATTTCTTCGAGAGTGGTCTCATACTGATCAATATCTGCAATCCACTGCTGGGCAATTTTGTCTTGGGAGTCTGCTTCTGAGTTGCCGGGGCCCAATCCCTGCTGGGTTTGACCATAAAAGTCCGAAGAGGGTCGAATTCGATTGGATGGCGAAGGCCCCGAAAGGGCAGCCATATCTGCAGATGCACGAAGGGAATGACCAGACCCGACAGCTCGCGAGGATGGGGGCCGTAAAGATGACGCCGTGTTGGCTTCTGGCGTGCTGTTTCGATTTCCGATGACGTGATTTCCAGACATATTGATCATTATGGAATAAGTGCTGTATTCGATGAAGAAAGTCGGTTCAAGTATGAAATTTGTAAGAGGGGTTATTCGGCACGCAAGCGTGGCTAATCCAGTGGTGGCGAAGTATGGAGGATCGTGCAAGAATCGTCTCTTGACTCCTGCAGTGACCGGCTGACCTCAAAGGAGTTCGGACAAGAACTAGGCGAGGCAAACTATGGCATCTTCTGCCTCGCAAAAAAGGATGGTACTATAGCGTATTAGTACGAGGGTAGGCTCAGAGCCACCTGTTGGAAGCGAAGTGCCGTCTGGGACAACTTAGAACAGGGTGGCTTCGCAAGGAGAAGAAGTAGATAAACAGTACCACAAAAGGATAGAGGAGGGAGGTAAAGGAACGATGTCTGCTTCCAGGCAGGCTAGATAATTTTTCGATTAGATCCCGCCGCTGCAACTGCGGACCAGCGTCCTATAGCAATACTCGGGGTCGTGGGCAAAGAGGGAGGTTTGAGCAGAGGCGTGCTGGCATGCTTGGCCAAACCCCAAGAACCAAGCCCCTGTGCTTACCTAAGGTAAATAGCACACGAAAATACCACGCCGCCAAAAACCCCTATGCCTGAGGCATGCAATCATTGACATGCCACTTTGAAACCATCTAGTTGGTATGAAGAGGGCAATGCAGTGACACCAGTGAGTTCGTCTTCTTGCGCCTCCTCTACGATTTAGTCACACCTGCACGAGTTGGCTGTTCAAGGTTACAAACCGTAACAAAAAAGTAGAAGACTCGCACTTCACAGCACGAGTAAGGCGAACTTATCACGATACTGATACAACCACACAAGTCTCTTCGTTCACCGCGAATTAGGAATATAGTTGTTAGGCGGTCTTCTGCTTTCTTTTTTGACTTGTATAAAATTTGCTCAGTTGACATATCAAACAACGCGAGAGAACCGAAGAAATGATGTACACCCATCACCGCGGAGCTGCACTTTTAATCTTCTTTTATTTATTTGAGATTTGTCCAGTTGATATGTCAACGTCAGTATTGATTATCAGGATCAGTCACGTCAACTGAATCAATTGTTTACGGGGCGAATGGCTTTGCAAATGAAATGATAAAATGGGAGTACAACCCTGGTTCATTGGAGCTTCCAAGGTACGGCGTGTGCAATATTTTGACTTTAAACTATCACAATACCGACGCAGTTTGGATTCCAAAACTACTCCTTTCAGTTGGGTAACCACATAGCATTTCCCTCATTTTTTAATGGGGTTGAATATGTGGTCTTTTGACCAGGTAGACGCGCTCCTAATTTTGAACCGTTGCTTCTTTGACCAAACGCCTCAAGCACTCTCGCGCTTGCCCTCCTTAAGCTCCTTCTATTGATGCATTAGTGTCCTAGACCCAGAAATCGTTGGGGGGTCAGGATTGGCGTACCAGGGCCTTCATGTTGCCGTGAAGAGCATGTCGGTGGTTGCGTCGGAACTTAGGGTCGGTTCCCTTTAGGGAAGGGTATCGCGAAGTCTTAGGCTTCTTGATGCTAAAAAGGGATGAGCACATGGGCTCTTAATGCCTTCTTTGCCAAACATACCCATTTCGGTGCGCCTTGCGCGACTGGTTGTGCTGCGAGGAGTTTTTCGACTCTGGAGAATGTTAGTCAATTCATCTCCCTCCATAAGGACCGAAGAACCGTCGGCAACTTACTCGCCATTGCTGCTGTTGGATTCCCTAGTCGACGGAGTTCAGTCGCAAGTTGCTGAGAGGAAGCCGAAATTGTGTGCGAAGTCTCGAAGTCAAGCCCTAGCCGATAGAGCAGTGGGGCATTGCTGACTCATCATTCCGGCTTCCATGTGATGCCCTAAGCCTAAAATTTAGGGTGGTGTGGCAGGTGTCCGGACTGAGCCACGGTATATCAGTGGCTTTCAGTACCGTAAAAACTCAGTAAATTCGGATTTACCCGTGGGTCTTGATCCCCCATGTCAGACCAGTGAAAGGCGCTCTCTACGCCAATAATCAGCTAGTGGCTTGGTCAGACAGCTTTTAGAGAGATCGATCGTTCATTGGGCACAGTTGACTGGTCCTGACAAGGATATCAAGACCCACGACCAAATCCCAATTTACTGAGTTTTTACGGTATTGCATTGCCACAGGTGAAATCTCTTGGAGAAATGAGATAGCGTCATACTCTGATACATGCATTTCAACACATGCGCCCCATGCGCCCCATCTTGGTTCGAAATTAATGGTGGGTGGGATGCAGCATGTCACATGAGTATGTACCTAGCTGAAAGGAATTTCTTTAAACCATATCACCAAAGACGTGATGAACTGCACGCACAGGCAAGCTCTTTAATATCTCTGCAAATCAAAATCCAAAAAAAGCCCATAAGTATACGCAAAACCGATCAAATGCAAGAAGCTTCCATCTCTATCTATATCAACATTTCCCGAAACACCGGCCAACTCTTAACCATGATATTCACCCTGATGTTGTAATAGGCTTAGCTGCGGCGCTGGCATTCGCAGCTGCTGTAAGCTGAGCAGCAGAACGAAGGTGCTGGAAGCGAACAGTCTTTATATAACGCAAGAGAAGAATGAAGAGCAGCTCAACCCTATTGATTGGTTAGTGTGTTTATCTTTTTAGGAAATTATTTTACGTACCTCTCTTTCGTCATCATTAAAATGCCCTGCACAAGGAACCCTTTGAAGATCTGAGGGCCCATTCCTTTAAATAGGCCCAACACACCTTCGTGCTCTATGATAAATTTCATAACCTCAACGAAGCTGCTGAAGGGCTTTCCGTTTCTGATAGGCGGCGGCTTAGACTGTAGTCCGACCTTGGCAACAATCAGTGGTTGGGTGGCAATGGTTGCTAGGGCCTTGGACATGGCTCCGAGGACTGGTCAAGCATTAGCAACAGATTGGCATGGTTCATTCACACATGTAGCACTCACGAAATGCTTCTGCAGGTTTTAGACTTGTCTTTCCTGGGAACATGACCTCCTTCAATCGTTCGTATGCTCCATACGTAATGGCTGGGTTGACAACAAGTACTAGGCTTGCCTTAAGGCCCCTCCACAAGCCGGAGACACCATCAGGTCCGTTGATCACCTCGCGTGCTGTTTCCAGAAGACCCTTGCGCTCATCCTTTTTCGCAGTTTGTTGGCGAGTAGTGACTACTGCGACTGGGATGGTACATAGTTGAGCGATGGCGCCAGCGATGGCACCTAGTGCGAGTTCCACGAGAGTCGAGGGGGCTGCGCTGCTCTTGCTTGATCTGCTGTAAAATGTTCGAACGATGCTGTACCAGTAAAAGTAGGCAAAGTTTGTGGATGCGACCCCGAGTAAGGATCCATTCATGCCCGCGTAGAGGCCACGGATGCCATCGTCTGCGACGATTCGAGTAATCGCGTCCCAGGTTGAGGTGTAGTGCGGTTCGTCGGTTGTGGAAGGGGCATCGGTTGAGCTGGGCTTGACCTGAACCTGTAGTCTCGTCTTCACACTGAGAAGCGCGTTAGAAATTTGCACTCTAATTCCAACATGGGAAAGTTTTACATATCGAGAGGGTACACGAGGGCATTCGCGATAACTGCACCTGACGCTCCAGCAACGGCGCGACCCCAGGGAGAAATTGTTGGCTTTGATTGCACGGCCATGGCGATTAATAATGGCAATAGAGGTCGACGAGCGCACTGCGGGAGGATGCTTCTGGAAGACTGAGTTATGTTTCGCTCCGACTGTTTTGAGAACACTGGCACAGGTCCAGGCCCCGGTAACATCATAGATATTGACACCGGCGGTCGAGACAGTTGCCGTGGGTCACCCGAACCTCGGCCCTGCACCGGTCTCGGCAAATGGGCCCCGCCTGTGAACGACCCGCTTTTCTGACCTCGGTTACTAAGTCGAGATGGGGGTGCTTGGGATGAGAGAAAGTTACGTAGTGCAGCGTGGGATGGTTCAATACCAAGCAGGCGCCCAACCCACCTAGTTAAATGATGCAGCTGTGAAGGGGCTGAGGGCACGTTGGTGGAATGGGGGTTGTGACTTAGCCCCAGACTTTGCTAAAAAAGGATTTGGGGGAAATCTGCCGCTCAGCGCATCAGCAGCCAGCCACCCTTGGCAAACCAGGCAGGTGGTATACCTCAAGGAACATGTAAAAAAAGAGTCTTATTTCGTTATTCATGTATGGTATATGAATTAAAAACCCCTTTTATGACTGAACCAATTCCTCGATTAATAGCTGCTTGCATGCATAGGTATTCATCGATTCTCATGAACCCAAACATCAATGTTGGGAGACGACTCTCTGAATTATAGTGGGTCCAGGAGAGGGGTTGGGTTTATCTGATCCAAATTGCCCCACCGTGGGGGAGGTCAACCTCGACGCAACTGCGAATGTGGGCGTCTGGCGCCATGATTCAGGAAAGGCCATGGAGAGGAGAGCTCAGGTAAGTGTATACATATCTAATGCGCGCACACCAAACCCGGTCAGTTAAGATGTCTCCTATTTGCAATTCTCAATAGCAGACACGGGCCATGGTCAAGACAAAGTGCGCACTAAGGATTCCAAAACTGACCAAACGAACCAGGCCGCCGAGTCTCTGGTTGCGAGATCGAGCGGCCAGGAGGCCCTCGATCATGCTATAGAAGCCGCTGACCTGTACATGCGGGCGGCCGCGGAAGCAAGGAGCAAGACAGAGGCAACGCGTTTGCGGCACAAATGCCACCAACTCATCACGCTGGCCGAGCGACTGAAGGCCTCATCCAGAATTGCTCCACCTTCGCAATTGCAAGGAGAGTCATCAAGCCGGCAGCAGACAATATTGCAGCAAACGTCTCGACTTCACGGAAATGAATACCCACCATGGGATTCCGAACCAGCTAGTTCTGAATTTCGTCTTGATCCGAATGATTTTTCTTTCGTGTAGGTCTTGTGCAACCAACTACAGATGGGCAGGTTTGCTAACATTCTATCAGTGACAATGCTACTTTCTCCTTTTCGCAGAAGCAAAAGGAAAGCTTCGATGGCTGGAAGACACCTCTGGAGCTCTATCCAGAGGGCCAAAACTTTGATACTGAGATATTCATGGATTCTGTGAAAGGGGGTGACCTCGTACAAGATATCACGACAGATTGCTCTGTGGTTGCCAGCCTCTGCGCGGCCATGAGAATCTTGACTGGTCGGAACTCGGTAAGTCCCTCAAGCTATATTCGCGAGGGCAACTATTGAGTCCTGGCCGGGACAATCCTAACGAGAAGTGGCTTTTAGGTTTTGGGCTCGATTTTCTATCCTTTTGATCACAAAAAGGGCATTCCTAAGTTTTCGGCATCTGGAAAATACGTACTACGTTTGCATTTTAATGGTTGCTTTCGGCGAGTTGTGATTGATGAACGACTTCCTTCTTCATCAACGGACCGTACACTCTATGTTGTAGACCGCCAGAATCCCTGTCTCATTTGGCCGGCCCTTCTAGAGAAAGCTTACCTGAAAATTCGAGGCGGATATGACTTTCCCGGAAGCAACTCAGGTACCGACCTGTGGGTTTTGACTGGATGGATCCCTGAACAGTTGTTTTTGCAAAGGTATATTTGACTCCACGGACAGCTCCCACCTCCGAATTCGATCACTCTTATGTCGTGTTCACGTCCTTTAATTATTAACACTAATATATATATTATTAGGGAGGACCTCGACATCGATGCAATTTGGAAAAGGATCAAAACAGCACACGACTCAGATGACGTGGTGGTTACCCTAGGCACAGGTCGTATATCTTCTCAGGAAGAGGATATCCTGGGTCTCATAGGTGAACATGACTATGCTGTCATGGATTTGTCTCTTGTCAACGATAACCGGCGGCTTCTTGTCAAGAATCCATGGTGCAACGGCCCAGTTTGGAAGGGTGCAGATTTGGATTCAAAGACATCACTGTCAGAAAATAACCGGCTGAACCCCTCCTTTTCTAACGAGGGTATTGACGATAGCCGGACATCTACGAGTTCTTTTTGGATGCCCATTGAAGACGTGGTGCAGCATTTTGAATCCATGTATCTCAATTGGAGTCCTACCCTCTTCCCTCATCGTCAGGACCATCACTTTGTCTGGCGGATTCCGTGTGCAAAGCTTGCATCGTCCCTCATATACAACCCTCAATATTGTATCCAATGTCCAAACGGTGGGCCGGTGTGGATTTTGGTTAGCCGGCATTTCATGGATGATGAGCTGCAAATCGCCCGGACAAGAACAGATTCTATGGCTGCTATTTCACGACAGCTTGGCTTCATGAGTATTCTTGTCTTTGATAACAATGGATACAAGGTGCAAATGAGCGATAGAGAAGTCTATCGCGGGCCTTATGTGGATTCACCACAGACACTCGCGCGGCTGTCTACGAGCCCGTCCAAGTGGTACACAGCTGTGATTGATCAACATGAGTTTCCATTGCCTGAATACTCACTCACTCTGTCGATATTCTCTCAGGAGCCACTCAAAGTTAAAAAAGCAGACAATTATATGACATACTCCAGGGAGATTGTAGGTACCTGGAGCCGGCGCACAGCAGGAGGCAACGCCTCTTGTCTCACATACTTTAAGAACCCCCAGTTCAAACTCAGCCTGACTAGGGAAAGTGCATTGTCTATCCTTCTTTCTAACGATAACCATGACCTCCATATTCATGTTGACCTCGTATGGGCCAACGGAAAGCGAGTTACCTCATTGAAAACTCGGGATTTGGTGGGATCGTCAGGAGAATATAGACGGGGATGCTGTGTTGCAGACATCTCTCATGTCGACGCGGGCGATTACACGGTTGTCTGTTCGACCTTTGACCCAGGGCAGCTTGCCGAGTTTTCTCTCCGCGTCAGCTCAATGACACCGGTGACCTTGGAGACTGTTGCTGCTGATGCTGCTGGACGCCTGCGAACGCCGCTGAATCCTTTCAGGTTGTCGGAAGGGGATGAAATCCGCCGGGCATCGCTATCTGTGTCGTGGTTAACTCGCATGAGTGTGACGGCGCGAAGTGTGCCTCAACCAGGCTCAAATGCAAACAGTCGACTGTCATCTACTTTGGTAATTCGCATCTCCGTCGTTCACGGATGGGCGCCCGATAGAACTTTGGTTGCCATTTCTGGTGACGGCGAGTTCCAGGAACCCAAGACTGTTGTCCGAACGCCTGAAATCGATATGGAGCCAGATCGTATTCTTCACCAAGGAATGTGGCTGATTGTAGAAAGTATGGGAATGCGCAACGTTGGGGAGTACATAGAGGTAGAGCTCCAATGTGACGCGCCAGTACATGTTGGGCCTTGGGAGCTGGTTGGATAGTTTTCGTGATAGTTTCTCGAAGCTAGACACGAGATGAGTAGTAGTTCGGCATAAATGTGCATGACAATCGTATTCCCTCAATGACCATAAAATGCAAGCTAGTGTAGCGGTTACCAACTCCCAAATTGATGGATATAGTGCACGCTTTCCGAAAAAGAAAAAAAAGAAAAAAAAAGAACGCCCTTAACAAGCACTCAAATAACGATGACAAAGATCCAGCCACCCTGGTATATGAACCACCCAACGCCAACCCCGCGATCATCCGTAAAAATTGAAGGACCAGCATAGCTGTAGAATCCATAATTACACCATGACCAGGTCATCACCATTCAGCCAAGGGGCAAGACATACTGTGTGCGAACACCGGCGTGATGCGAGGAAGCTTTTCAGCACAAAAATCTATCTTGCTCGATCGCTCAGCACAAATATGAATTTGACAATCCTGACCATAATGCTGGAAATAAAAAATCTAGGACTCGAGTGAAGACTAGACGAGATCCTGTCCATTATGATGGCGGACCACGACGCCTTCGACCACGATTGGGTCCGTCCGGCCGTTGTGATAAAACCTCTCGAAGCTGTGGGTCGTCTTTGTCTTTGTCCACATGATGAACTCGAACATGCCTACAAATAAGTTTATATTAGCTTCATAAAATCGTTGAAATATCATGTGAATGTGTGAATGACGAGGGATGGTCGATGACAGGCCGAGGTTCAAATGTACCTTTGGAGATTATCTGGACGGGGGTATTTGTGTTCCCTGTCGGGGCAAAACGGGCAGACATAACCCGGTGAATCATGTACTAGCCCATGACGGATCATCTCGTTTTTGCGCTTGAAGCCTTTACCACCCTCACTTCGTGGACAACCTTGGACCGAGCAATAATGTGGACGAGCAGACGAATGGACATTGGCGTGGGAATTGAGTAGATACTGAGTTTGGAACGGCTGAGCGGTGCACCCAGGAACGGTGCACACATATGCGCCAACCTGGGGATGTGTAATACCATCGATACTCATACGATCCACAGCAGATGTCGACGTTGCTGGGGTTGAAACCGAGCGATCAGTGCCTGGAGTTTCGCCGGTTGTGCTGCTACTGTAGTCGGGATTGGCACGTTGAATTCCATTAGCGTTGTGGTAATAAGGACTTGATGCGGGCAATGAGTTCGGCGATGGGAGGTTTCTTGCATAGCTCTCATTGGGGGATACGGGAGGCGAGGCATGGACAGAGGTAATGGGAGGAAACCGGGGCATGCCGGGAGTAGGAGAACCTGGAAAAGTTGGTGCATGTCTGGGGCGAGAAGAAAGTTCCTTTTCTATCGAAACCGATGCCTCAGAAGGCAAGCGGTCGATGTCGCCTAAAGTTGATCGAATGGAAGGGAGCATCGGACCATTGGAATCAGACTTTGGCGAGTCCATTTGAAGGGGTGGAAGCTCACCACTCACAGGCGTCAGAACAGCCAGTGGCGGGGATTTGACACCAAGCTTCATATCGGGTCCCACATGAGCGTAAGAGGAGCCGGGGAAGTCATCACGAAGAGAGAGTCGTCGAGTAGAGACACTAATGTCGGCGGGGATCTTGTAGGGTAGGGTAGGCCCAGAGGGAGGGCCAGGGAGGGGCACAGGGCTAGCTGCAAAGGCGGCGGCCTGCAGTGCGTTTGCAGCGAGGTTTTGTAGAGAGGGAACTGTCATGGCGGCGTCTTCGGTGGACCCATCAAGGCTTGACTCGTCGTCTAGGGAGTCTTCGTCGCAAGGGAGAACCTCTCGTCCAGCGACACGAGCGATCTCGGGGTCGCGTCCGTTGTCGAGATAAGCGACCAGCACAGCATCCCCCGAATTGGGTCGGACCTTAGAGCGATTAGACTTGTCGCGTTCGTCGGTAGAGGCAGGGCTGAGACTGACTTGGGCTGAAGGAATATCTGGGGGTGGACTCGGAGACGGTGATAGCTTTGGACGAAGCGGAGTCATGAGCGGGCTATCGCGAGGAAGCACCTCATCCGGATCGTATGTATCGGCGATGAAACCGAGATGCGCTTGTTGAGACTGCTGATGTGGAGCGGCCGTGGTCATAGTTGTCGCGTTGACGTCTGTTACTCAACTCGCCATGGCCCTCGGAGAGGGTGGGAGGCGGCCGACTTGGTCTTGCGTCGGGGCCGTTGGGATTCGGTTCAGTCCTCCCGAAGACAGGCGAACAATGTGTAGGCAAGTGCGATGGCGACGAGTATGGAGGTGCTAAGCGTCCGACATAAGGGTATCGAAGCCAGGATAGGGCAGTTGACGGGAGGATGCGCGTTGGGTTACTGAAGATCGAGGAGAAGTCTAAGACGAGGCGCACAGTATCGGTCGCAGATTCAGGGTCTCTCGGGCAGCGGTTAGGTGGCTCTGGGTCAAGAGTTGGGTGAAAAGGACGATGCGCAGCGGCGGGGGTTTATTTCTGGACGTGGCAAAACACAGCGTACAAGGCAAGAGGGCGACAGGGGGACAAGAGCAATACTGCGGTGTACTGCAGTTGCGAGTGAGATGTTGAGGGGAGAGCTGAATAGTCGCAGGGTAAGATTCGGGGAGAGTGGTGTTGTGGTTGTTGCGGTGGCGGCTGTTATTGGCATTCGTGGGTATGGGGGGTGTGTGGAGGAGAACGAGAGGAGGAGGGGAGGGGATAGTATACTGAGGCTGGAGGACGGAGAGCGAGGATAAAGGTAAGATCAGGTAATGCGGACAGGTATGACAGATACTTTGGACGTACCCGGGGTAAGAGGCAGGTCCGTAGGTAGGTACCGACACATGGAAGTACCGCCTCCCCCAAACTACCAACGCGGTGGGCAGTCAAATCCATTGTCCGTTTAGTCCCTCATCCCCAGTCGTAGTCGCCTCCGCGCCTCGAGGGCGGCAGGTCAGGGCATTTAGGGTGGAGACAATGCGGCGTTTGATACGGGGACCTGAAAGTGAGCAAGGCCCAGACTGGCCGGGGCTGGGGTTGAGACGCTGGAAAGTCGACTTGGGACTGGGGTCGGGGGCTGGCTGGGCCGGGGGCTGGGGCTAGGAGTATGGAGATGGACGGGGGACGGGGGACGGGGGATGGGGGATGGGGAATGGGGTTAGAGGAAACCTTAGTATGGGGAATGGGGCTCTGCTGCTGGGGAAGGAAGGAGCGCCGAACTCGGTATATGTCAATCAAATTGCCCTGGGGCTTGTTGCGGTCGGCAAGTACACCCGCAAGGGCGCATTTGCCTCGCCCAACTGGCTTCTCTGGTAGACAGTTAAGTGAATGCTCAGGAGATGGGCAGGCGGGGAGACAGGGAGACAAAGAGCCATGATGAATCCCGGCGCGTATCAAGGCCCACGGAGTTTTAGTTGCTAGCGGTTTCTGTTTTTCCCCGGCTAACTGTACGACCCTGGACGACTGGGTACCGAGTGAGGCGACGTTTAATGCCAGCCAGCCAGTCACACGCACGTCAAGAGGGACCATCGGCGATCTTTGAGCCTTGTCTCAGTGAGCCGCGAGGTTCGTCTCCTGTTGTGGTTTGCCAAATCAGAGAATTCATCCTATTGCCGCCCATCGGGGGTTGTGCTGTGGACCATTTATACACCTTTCTTTTCTTCTGGAGTAAATTGTTGGAACATCTGCTGTACATTTCAGTGTGGGTGGATGAGGGTAGCTCACTGACTGGCCGAGTGGGCGGGTGGATCACGATGTGTGGAGGAGCAATGGAGCACATTGAGGCTTCAAATCTAAGACTGCGGAGAGTGGTTACGGAAGGGCGTCGATAAAACTGGCCATGGCACAGCGATAAGCGGCCTGGCGGGAGTCAATACCCACCTAGTTGCCGTGGGCACGTTTGATCTTATGGTGACCATGCAAACCAGAGCGCTCTGGAGTGCATCTGATTCATCAACTAGCCTCTCGACAGGAAGGCGCTGATGGTGCATCAGAGTAGATAGTTTGGTACCTAGGTACCTATGTCAGGTGGTGGACCGTGGAGCGCCGCTGGGTACCCCTCTCCTCTTCAACGGCCTTTCCCTTCGCTTCTTTCGGTTACGCCTGGCCCCTCCCAGTGTCGGTTCAATTTGCTGGGGGAGGTATTAATTACCAAGTCAAAAACAGATCTCGCCCCACAGGAAACGCGCTTGCATGCTCTGGTCACAGTTGCATTGAGCTGCTGCTCCATACTCATATTACCCTGATCATTGAGGTGTTCATATTCCTATCTCTGATAATGGGATCTGTGGGTGGTGATCAAATCACCATTCCAACGGTAATTACCCGCCAACCCGCCTTCCTTTCATCGCTTTGGAGGGTTCCGAGAACGAGTAGGACCCATCCCCACCATGCCTCCAGCCGCAAGGTGGGTCGGAGGCTCCTGGACGAGGGGAAGTGGATACCTACCTTAGTAGGTACCTATGTACTGTATACGACAAGGCAGCGTGGAAGAACTTTGTCTCGTGGCATGTACCTGTACTTACCATGTACCTAGCCACAGCTAGAGTCAGTTCCGCCAACGTCCCAATGTTAACATATTGACTGTACAAAGAAATATGATTACAGGAAATGGTATTATCACACCAAGAATTTTCAACTGGGACGTCTTCGCAGCCTTTTTATTTTATTCTTTTTTATTCTTTTTTCTGAGCATTGCCGCCAAGACCGAGTAAGAAGAGAAGTGTGCTGGAAATCGCTCTATTGGCCTAGGGTGTACGCATACTTGGTCGGACCCCGCCGTTTGCCTGCCCGCTGCGGCCAGTTCTTGGCCGCAGATTACCCGGTCATTATTCATTTACTATTCACATTTCGTGGTTCCGTGAGCCCTAGTGGCCTGAGGAGTTTGGCCGTTCAAGCTTATCTCATGGATATGTGACGTCTCCACGAAGCCTGTGTGAGAATGCTAATCTTCACAAATAGGATATAGACACATATGGCACCCTATAACTTGGGTTTCCCGATCATACTTTGCCCTATTTCATTGCTTTACATCCAGCTCTCCATGAAGATAAAAACATATGGATGGTTGCGTATTGGAGTGGGCATTTTCCTGCCGTTGTTTTCATTCTAGTCTCATAATTATTCCTCCGCACTGCGTGGATTTCAACCCCAGACTAATTTATTCCTTTGGCTACTGGTTGTGAAAACGCCTTAACATGATGTGAGCGACTAGATGAAGTAACAGAGGAACGATGACTCCAGCTTTGCAACCTTGCGCGGTGGTCAAACCTGTTTCTAATCTTGAACATATATATATACTTCCCGAGTAGGTCCGCTTTGGGCAATACTGGAATGGTGACGTCAAGTACAACCAACGAAGGCGAGCAGAACTGCCCATCAATAACTGGCTGTCTTTCCCTGTCCATGGGGTTTTGATAACAAAGACACATGCTAGTAAATACATGATCCCTTTGGCTGTGATAAGAATGTATCTATATACCCAGCCCTATATAACCCCGGCAAAAGCAAGGAGACCTTAGGTAGTATTAATAATTGTAAGAATTAATACTACTTAATTTACCTTATTATATTTTTATTATATTATAATCCTATAGTAATTTGTAAATTCTAGTAGGAATTTTTTTTTTCTTTTTTAGTTTCTTTATTTTTAGAATTTTTTTTCTTTATATATTATTTTATATTATTAAGGTATAAAAGTAATTTATATTCCCCTAAGAAAAGGAATAGCTTAATAAGATAATAATACTAAGGAGTATATTAAACCTTTAGACTTTTAAATCTTATAGTATAATTATTCTTATATTTATAATTACTTTAGAAGCTTAAAAGTAATATAAAATAAAAACTATAAAGCTTTTTTTAATAGAAATAAAATATAATAAAAAGATAGCTTTTCTAATAGCTAGAATTAGTATATTTTAATATACTTATAAATATATTTATAAATATACTTATAAATAATATTAATTAAAATATTATTTTAATATTATCTTATTTATAAAGGTAATACCCTTTCTAAATTTAATTTTATATATAAATATATATATTAAAAGATCTAAGCTACTAATATCTAATTTATTATAGTAAATAAATACTACCTTAATAAGGAAATCTATTATTTATAATATTAAAATATTATATATTCTAAAAATAAGATTAAGCTTATTTTTTAAAAGTATAAGCTATTTAAGAAAAAGGCCTTAATAATAATAATATTAAATTTATTATTTAATAATAAAATATATTAAAGCTAATATTAAATTATTAATTATTTATAAAAAAAAGATTTAGCCTAAATAACTCTTAAAAGAGATTTATAAAAAATATAAATAATAATAATAAATAGCTTAATAATTTAATATAAATAATTAAATTTAAAATAAAATAAATATAAAAAAAGGAACTAATAAAGGAAAGAAGGTCTTACTAGAATTTATAAATTATTATAGGATTATAATATAATAAAAATATAATAAGGAGATTAATACTATAGTTATTTAAATACTAACTATATCTACTCCTAGAATTGCCTAGTTAAGTCTTTTACTTATATTTTAACAAAATATAAATTAATATAATTAATTTAATAGCTAAAATTAGAAACCTTAGTTAAAAATAAACTAAATTAATTTAAGTATAATAATACTTAAAAGCTAATTTAAGCTAGCTATATTAAATACTAACCTTAGTAACTTACTTTATATTAAAAAGTAAATATAGCTTAAAAATATAAATCTTCCAGAGATTTTAATACTAATAATAATCTAAATATAAGGTTTTTCCTTTAATAGATTATTATATTATAGCTAGATAGTAGATAGAAATAATACAAAGAAATTAAATATATAACTATAAAAATATTAAGGATCTTTAGCCTTAGGCTAGGCTAGAAGAGAACAGTAGTAAGTATCTAACTTAGCCTCCCTTTACATAAGCAATAATCTAGATATTTAGGGATAAAGCACTAAAATTGTTTATATTTAATATCACAATAGGGCTCTCAGGATTACGGTAGTCCCAGAGAAAAGATTAGGCCATGAGACGCTTATATACTAATACGGAACCATCTGTGCACTATGTCCTATTGTTTATATTTAGGTATTCGCAAATAATTATTCCCCCCCCTGAATCGTGTGCACTGATAGTATGACTGCCACGCTAAACTAAACTTCGTTGTATTTACTCTGCTCCTTTTAACAACTCCTCGCTATTTCACGGTATACTAACTGTGCCATTTAGCACGTGGTCATTTCTAGTTGACTTCCCTCGTAAAAAGTACGAATGTATCCACGCTGCTCAATGACATCTCCACAATCAATGCCGATGGTGCCCTCGTCATGCCGATGACGGCCGTAATCGACACAGGCCCGCACTGGCTGTTGGTGACATTTCTCCCTCAAGCACACACAATATTGGATTGGCAGATTTCGGCTGAGATCTAGTGAGAATTGGGGTTTCCTTTACTTTCAATCTCTCCTTGTTGGGTATTTATCCTTGCTACTATTGTACGGCCCGGTACGTACACCAGACCAGATCTCCGCGCCGACACCGCTGTCTTGAATTTGTTATTCACACCCGCAAGCTTTTTACAAAATGGATTTACCAGAGACCATGAAAGCTGTCATTTTTGACGGGCTGTACAAGATTTCTGTCCAAGATCGTCCAGTTCCACAGCGTATGAAGTTACTTGGCCATGCACGATTCGTGCTAGTATTTAGACTGACTTCAGATCCTCAGTGCGTGACGATCGAGACGTCATAGTGAAGGTTCATGCTGCTGGTTTATGTGGATCGTTAGTACTGATTCTCTCCTCTCCCATTGTAGCCATTTTGACATGAGTTGCAGTGAACTTCATATCTATCGTGGGCATCAACCATCAGACGCAGGGTTCATCATGGGCCATGAATTTACGGGCACTGTTGTTCAAATTGGGTCGGCTGTCAAGACAATAAAAATTGGTGATAAGGTTGTGGCACCCTTCACGGCCTCATGGTGTGTGGTTCCTTTGTCCTTATTAGATTACAGGCAGGCTTGTTAACGTGACCAGTGGGATATGCTTTTACTGTCTCAATGGTTACACTGCTCGATGCCAAGAATCTCAACTATTCGGCTGTGAGACACTTGATGGTGGACAGGCTGAATATGTCAGAGTCCCAATGGCAGATGGTACAGTTATGAAAGCTCCAGACACTATTTCCGACCAGACACTTCTTCTCATGGCCGACATTTTCCCTACTGGATTCTTTGGGGTGAAGAGCGCGATAGAAATGTGTCCCCAAAATTTGGCTGAGTCGGTTATTGTGGTAGTGGGTTGTGGCCCAGTCGGCTTGTGTGCTGTCGTGGCTGCCGCCAGCCGCCAGCCACGCCATCTCTTTGCTATTGACAGTGTAGATGATCGCTTAGGCTTGGCCCGACAGCTCGGGGCGGAGCCTCTTAACTTTCAGAACGACAGGGAGGGAATGGAATCACGCATCAAGCAAGTGACGAATGGACGAGGCGCTGACATGATTGTCGAAGTGGTCGGTCAAGCACCAGCTTTGAAGACTGCATTTGATTTAGTGAGACCGTTCGGGGCAATCAGCAGTATAGGTGTGCACAACAAAGAGGTATGCCTACGAGTTAGGAATTTGAGAGAACTTTCCAAATACTAATTAACGCAGATTCCGTGGACAGGGGATGATATGTATACGTACGTGAATCGGGATTTCAGCTAAGGACAAGTGTAGCTGACGATGACTCAAAATATGTATAGAAAGAACATACGGCTGCAAATGGGCCGGTGCCCTGTACGGAGCGTGTTTCAGGAGGCTTTGAAACTGCTGGAAGAGAAACAGCATCTATTTAAGTATATTGACCACCAGCTGCCGAGACGTCATCTGTGGATTCAAGGCTGACGTTGTCAAGTTTCATGTTCGATCGGATAATGCCGCTTTCCGAGGCGCCAAATGGTTATCAACTCTTTGAACAGAGAAAAACCCAAAAGGTCATCTTCAAGCCTTGATGAGTTGTTGCAGGCGAGAAATACATGACCAATGGTCAGTTCTGTCGGGGTTTCACCATGCCCTCATGCATGAAATAGTACACAATAGTGGAGTCGTTGTGTACAGTAGCCAGCAGGATTCTCTTAGCCCGAGGTCCTGAATGTTGAATGGAATCAAAAATGCTAGAAAAACCACCTAGAGTCCACTTCTCCTCAGGGTGCATTGCTAACACCCACTCATACTCGGGATCTTGGAGTGTCGGTCCACCAGTGATCTTCTCTTGTGCTAGAGCGGCAATTTGATCGTCGGGATGTATGTAAAGTCGCCGAGGGGGTAGTCCTCTGATCAATGGCCGCCGGCCAGGTCCGCCGTGAACTTGAAGGGAAACCCAATCGTGCTGGTCTTGGAGGTTTTGTACAACGCTCGACGTGACGTCGACGACGGGATTTTGGGAGGAAGTCATGTCTGCGCACGCCGTCAACAAGATACTCTAGTTTATAAACAAGCTTCCATGAAGCCGCCCCTAGGTTGCTGACTCAAGCGGAGGAAGATAACAAAATGCTCCGAGGAGAGGAAGTGGAGGCGTTGCCCATGATTCAGCGTGCCCCCAAATTTTTGTTTAAAATTTTTATATACGCGTATGATTGAAATACGATGGTGCACCTCAGAAAGCCGAGGAGCACATCCCCACCCCCCGGTCAATTTAAGCGCTAGGTCAAAATAAGCCAAAGACTTTCCCCTCCACTGCATCATCTTGATTTCAGGCTCAACGAAACCGCTACTATATTGCAAGTACCGCTGCCCTAAAGTGACAACAAGCAGCAGCTAGGGCTCGCGCCTCCTGTGGTATGAAGCCGGGTTTTGCGGCGTATCATAAGTACCATCCCCCAGGCGGTACTGTTAAGAGACGTCTTGGAAATTTGGCCGCATGACGCTACCAGGGTCCTGCGGGGAGGTGCCATGCCAGTGGGTTGGACCTAGGTAGCCAAGGCTGACCAAGACCTCGCAACATACGTTGGATATTATGTATGATCGCAATCGTTAACCAATATTTCTCCCAGTTCGTCAGGGGTAAGGCACTTTGTCAAAAACCACGATGCAGCCTCCCGATAGCAACACCGAATGTATCCCTTTCACTGAACCTTCCTCTGTATCGCCGCGTCCAGGGAGTTCCAACATTACCTTGCCTCCATCTCCCATCTCGAACCAACCAACAGCCTCATCATCACTAAGTGGCCACCTTCGCCGCACCTCCGAAAGGCTCGGACAATATGAGCTTCTCGAAGGATTCTCTGCTGCAACTAGCGCTTTGTCGGCTACAGTATTCCCCCGACCAGCCGCGCCTCCTTCCAGAACCCATTCGGCAGAGTTGGCGACAACACATCCACCGACTGCGACGTTGCAGGTCCCCAGGCGCAACACAGTGTCAGCTGCTATCGAGAAAGCACCCGCAGTTGAGAAACAACCAAAATTACCGACAGGTATGAACAAGCAGTTCACTGGCGAGCCAGTCGCCGCCGCGCCCTTTTCCAATGGATATCACTTCCCCCCTCATCACCCTGTTTCTCAATCGGCAGTGCAAGGAGCTCGTGACTTCTGGAACTACTTTCTGACTCCACTGGGCTTCTGCGTCACTATCTACGGCCTCAATATTGTCGCTTGGGGTGGCATGCTGTTCCTCCTTCTTTGGTAAGGATGCTTTCTTTGTAACCGCCATCTACATGAGTACTAACGGTCAATAGCAATGCATCTCCTGCAATGTGTCACCCATCATGTAATGATATCAACTCTTCGCGGCGCAAATGGATTGAGTGGGATTCTCAAATTTTGAATGCACTTTTTTGTGTCACAGGCTTTGGACTAGTCCCCTGGCGGTTCCGAGACCTCTACTTCTTGCTCCAATACCGACTGCAAGGCAAGAATATTGCCCTCAGGCGCCTGGCAGGTATTCACCGTGGGTGGTTTCGTCTACCAGGATCAACTGAGCTGTCCCGAGACATAGGGCCACATAACATCATGGAAAGGCCTACCACAGTTTCATCCAGTTCGGTGCCGTATCCCGAAGTTAAGATTCCAGATGCTCCTCTTACTGGACACAGAGCTCCCGAAACTCGTTTGTGGAAACTTGATTTGGTCATTTGGCTTATGGTTTGGAACACAATTTTGCAATGCTGTCTTGCTGGCTTCATGTGGGGGATGAACAGATATAACCGTCCTAGTTGGGCGACGGGCTTGTTTGTCGGATTAGCCTGTGCCGTAGCAGGCGTTGGAGGAGTCTTGATGTTCATTGAAGGAAAGAATGTCAAGGGTATCGAAGGAATCCCTGTAAGCCTGGAGGATCTGCAAAAGCTGCAAACAGACAGGGAACAAGGAATTTGGCATTATAATAATACCAAGGATAAGGATTTAGCAGAGCGGAAGCCGAAACCGGCAGAGAAGTAAAATGCTCAAGATGAAAGAACCCAAGAGCTAGCAAGTTGAAGAGGCGAGATTTGGAATTACGTATAAAGCAGGATCCTCCGCCACAGTAATAATATACATGTACTGATGTGATAATGCAAATTGCGTGATACATTTATCCCATGCCTCATAAATTATCCCCTTGGGGCTTGGGCCGCCGCTTGTTAGATGGCGCAAACAGAGCTTGATCTCGGGTCAAATATGAAAATAGCAACTCGGCTAGATCGAGACTTACTGTGGGGTAGTTTTTGTAAGATCATTAATAATTCACCCCAAATGTCTACTGATGAGCCAGTGCAACTGCATTCCCCTCTTAGGTATCCAACACCAAACATTCGCTCTCGGATAAAGAAATGGCCACCAAAGCAGGTTTATTTTACCACGCTGATTGAGACATGCATTCAATCAGATGATAAGCCGCAGGTAGAAGCCGAATCGCAATAGGCTGGGGTTCTTGACTTCGTTGGTCTTTACGAGTTCCAGTCCAGTAGTATCCACTTTTCGCCACCCAAGCCCCCTTACCAACTAAGGTAACGACAATGGAGTAGGTTCCCCACAACCATCGCCCCCGCCCCGCTCCGCCTGACATCCTTCGACCTCATGATGACTTACTCTGGTAGCCAACCTTCCATTCAACCAACTATCCTCGACTGACTGCACTCAGCAAGGCCAGCCCAAATCAACGGTCTCCATATCCTCACCAAACCCATAACCCCAAATCATCGCCATCGCCCATAGCGCTATCGCAGCCCCGGCATCATGGGGCTGGCCTACAACACCTATCTCAATAGCAGCAAGATCTTCGGCTGTAAGACGTGCAAGGCACATCTCGCCAACAATGAGGACATCATCAGCCGCGTGCGCAATCCTCCCTTTCTGTTCCCCGTTTATCTTGCTCTCGCTCCTCTCCAAGGCCTCTGCCCACACTCGAACGCTGATAAAGAAACTCATTCCAGAACTTCCGCGGCCAACACGGCAAAGCCTACCTCTTCCATAGCGTCGTCAACATCGACACTGGTTCCCCCAACGAACGCAATATGACTACCGGTCGCCACGTCGTCCGTGACATCGCCTGCCGCCAATGCAAGGAAACTGTCGGCTGGAAATACGACAAGGCATACGAGCCTTCCGAGAAGTACAAGGAGGGCAAGTTCATTCTCGAGGCTGAACTCCTCTGTAATGTCACTTAAGTGGCGCCCTGACGGCCAGCCATTAGTTTTTGGGACCTCGACTGGCTTGCAGAGGTGTTGTAGATATCGGTATCTATTACGGCGTTAGTGAGACTGTTTGATTTATGCTGTCGGCCTTCCTGTTTCTTTAGCATCGTTCATGGCGAATGGGAGTTTGATCTGTAGGCTGTCATAACACGCATATAGTGCAACATCTTCATATTTAAACCATGTCTCTTGTCCCAATCTACTTAAATATAATTCCGAACTCCCAGAGCGCCATCAAAGAGGAGATTCACACCGTTATACTATCATGTAGACATATCTAAATCTAGCCAATCAGTGATGCTCAATAGGCTCCTCAGGTAGTAGCTCTTCAACTTCTTCCTCGGGTCGTAGTGATTTTAGTGGTGGCTGAACAATGCCGTTGAAAACAAAGGTGAAGTATACAAGGAGTCCAAAACCAACGATCTGCAACCACTTGAAGGTTTCCCATCCCAATCCAAGAGAAACAACCCAAATAAATAAAGTTCGGCAGGTGTCGATGGTCGACCGAGAGGTAGCGCTGACACTGCGAGTGACAGAAAGTCCGAAGAAATTGAAACCACTATCCAGAAAACAGCGTTAACTCTACAAGCCAATGATGTAACAAAACAATGGGGAGGAGGTCCTTACCCGATGCTGACCATAATGAGAAGACTGGAAATCAATACTTGCTTATTCTCTGTCATTTGGCGCCAGCCTTCGGCCATATCAAAGGGGCCATATCGCCCAGCATCAGTTGCACCGATTGAGTAGTGCAATAGCGTCATTCCAAGAACAGTAACGACGAATCCAAAAATACCCTCCCAGCCAACGACTTTGATAGGTTCAATGGGGGAATTCTCCAAGATCCATTCCTCGAGGACAAATTGCGTCGCTGTAAAGATCTGAGCTCCTGCAATCAAGAGAACGCCAATGATTGCCCTTCCCGCGTCGGATAGATGATCTGTGGTGACGGCGTTTCGCTGGACAAGGCTTCCTGAGAGATCTGGCTTCTCGTCTGGCCAAATAGCACCAGCAAGGCCAACAACTGCGACACCCATCACCACTCCCAGAAGGGAGATCCACTGGAAGAGCCAAAGTCGTCGCCGAAGGAAAATGACGCTGAACAGACCAACAAAGAGAACCAGAGCACCTCTGGTCATTTGATAGATTGATGCGGCGACCATGAGAAGTCCAACATTCATCAGAGTAGTGCCACAGATATCGCAAATAGCTGGCAAAGCAAGAAGCACTACTCGACGTCCCTTAAGGAGAGTACCTTGCGATGAGTTCAAAAGTTTTGCCCTGTCATCATCTTCCTGACCGACCAAATACGATGTTTCATTAGTGCCTACAGCCTCGTAGCCTTGTCGGGCTGGGTTTGCTCGACGCCACAAAGCCATCAGGCCGACGACGAGCCAGCATCCCATCTCACCAACAAACATCTGGGCAGTTTGGAGAACCGGTTGGTTGAAGGATGTTCGGTCGCTCGGGTTGTTGCCAGGATCACAGTTCCGGACGCATTGATTGTCCTGCAGAGAGATGGGTCAATATAGAAGGCGCCAGGATGCTCAAGTCGTCATACCTGGTACTTTGTCAACAGCGTATTGCAAACGCCCGTCAGCAGCATCATAGCTACAAGAAACGGAATCATCCCTGGTGACGCCATTATGAAAGGTGGCACCTAGTACTATAGTCGATATCTCGAGACGCGGCGGGTTATAAATGAGGACAAAATGGTTATGGCACAGTTGGGTGAAAGAAAGGAACACGGAAAGATGGGATTGAAGGGGAAGAGGCCCGAGGTCTGAGGCTGAGGGGGCTAGCAGGCACGTCACGCGGAGTGAGTGTCTCGCGACCTGGTTGGACTGGTGTCGATCCGTTCTAGCTAGTGCACTGTACCCACCTTTATCTTATCTATGTACCGAGAGAAGCATTTCAAATTGCTTCGGTATGCGGGGGTGGGGGATGATATTAATACCCAACCTCCAGTCGTATGCGCAAGGATTGGCACAATAAATTTATTCAGAGCCGATATCTCATGATGTTCATCATATCGCAACTATTGTACCCTTTAGATAGGGGGTCCAATGACCCAGCTCTCTCCTGAGTGGACTGGGATCGTGAGGCTCATGACATCACAAGTTCCGTTTCGCCCACTGTGTAATCACCTGACTCCTTCCGGGACCGCACCTTCGAGAAATGCGACAATACCTGTCCCTTGGAGCGTGCTGAGGCAAGAAAGTTGTAACTGAAAATTATAGCCAATCACAATATAAGAATGACTTAGAGATGTGGATATAGACAAAGTAGTACATTTGAAAGGGTCTGATTTTAGTACCACTCTAAGTTATTAGATATATCTATATGAGAATTGATATTCATAGTTACAGCTATTGATATTCGTAGTAACAACGTCACGTGTAGGGCGGAAAATAAATATTCCAAGAAAAATCCTTGCATTTGCTTAGCAAAAGATTAGCTTAAAAATAATTTCTCCTTTACATTACCATAGACAGCAGCATAAGATTACTATTGATAGGAGCAAAAGGCTGCTATTGACTATAGCAAAAGGCTGCCACTGACTGCAGCAGAAGGTTGCTATTGACTGCAGCAAAAGGCTGCCACTGACTGCAGCAGAAGGCTATTGCTAGCTGCAGTGGAAGGCTGCTATTAACTGCAGCAAAAGGCTGCCACTGACTGCAGCAGAAGATTGCTACTGACTGCAGCAGAAGGCTATTGCTAGCTGCAGTGGAAGGCTACTATTGACTATAGCAGAAGGCTACTACTAACCGTTTTCGGTCAGCTTTTGTAATTATTAAGGAGAGAAAAGGAAATAATTTTTCTTTTTGAGAGAAATTTTCAGCTACACGTGATATTGTTACTACGAATATTAATAGCTGTAACTACGAATATCAACTCTCATCTATATAGTTATATGGGAAGTGGTATAGAGCTATTGCCTTAGTATACTTAAAAGGATAAGGGTTTATATAATACAGTGTTTATAGTATTAGCTTTAGATTCTAGTTAAAATAGTTATTAGTATAAAAGTTTATATACTAATAGTATAATATAGAACTATTAAAATCTTATTATATTTTTAATATATAATAATTTTATAGTAATTTATAGATTTTAATAAGATATTTTTTCTTTTATTAGTTTCTTTTTTTTTTTTTTTTTTAATTTTAATTTAATTATTTTTATTAAATTATTAAGCTATTTATTATTATAATTTATATTTTTTATTAAGATATAAAAGTAATTTATATCCTTCTAAGAAGAGAAATAGCTTAATAAGATAATAATACTAAGGAATATATTAAATTTTTAAACTTTTAAATCTTATAATATAATTATTCTTATACTTATAATTATCTTAGAAGCTTAAAAGTAATATAAAATAAAAATTATAAAGCTTTCTCTAATAAAAATAAAATATAATAAAAAGATAGCTTTTTTAACAGCTAGAATTAGTATATTTTAATATACCTATAAATATACCTATAAATAATATTATTTAAAATATTATTTTAATATTACTTTATTTATAAAAATAATATTTCTTTTATATTTAACTTTATATATAGATATATATATTAAGAGATCTAGGCTATTAATATCTAATTTATTATAATAAATAAATATTATTTTAATAAAGAAATTTACTATTTATAATATTAAAGTCTTATTATATTTTTATTATATTATAATCCTATAGTAATTTATAGAGTTTAAAATCTTTATTTTATTATATATTATTTTATATTATTAAGCTAAATATTATATATTTTTAAATCCTCTAAAAACCTTTTTTTATAAAAACTTAAGCTAATTCTAAATTATATATTAAGATATTTTAATATTAGCTTTATTAGCCTTTATTATTATTTAATAAAATTAATATTATTATAATTAAGATCCTTTTTTTAAAATAGCTTAAGCTCCTATAAAATAAGCTTAATTTTAGTCCTAATAATTAGATTATTACTTAGGTATAATTTATCTTTTATTTTATTAATAAATTTATTATTAGATCTCTTAGGCTAGATATTAATAGCTTAGATCTTTTAATATATATATCTATATATAGAGTTAGATTTAGGAGGGGTATTACTTTTATAGATAAGGTAGTATTAGAATAATATTTTGACTAATATTATTTGCAGGTATATTTATAGGTATATTTATAGCTATCTTTTTATTGTATTTTATTTCTATTAGAGAAAGCTTTATAGTTTTTATTTTATATTGCTTTTAGGCTTCTAAGGTAATTATAGGTATAAAGGTAATTATATTATAGGATTTAAAAGTCTAAAGATTTAATATATTTCTTAGTATTATTACTTTATTAAGCTATTTCTTTTCTTAGGAGGATATAAATTACTTTTATATCTTAATAATATTAAAGTATTATATATTCTAAGGATAAGATTAAGCTTATTTTTTAGGAATATAAGCTATTTAAGGGTGGTGTGGTGCAGTGGTTAGCATGCTGTGTTTTTTATAGAGACCGGGGTTTAATTCCCTGTACTAGCCCCTAGCCCAGGGAAATAGGTAAAAAAAGGGTTATTATAACTAGTTATTTTTCCTTACTAGGGTTTTTATAGGCAATAATTATAACTAGAATAATTATAATATAAAGCTCTTATTACTGTTTATAAATTCAAAATAAAAAAAAAAAAAGAAAATATTTTATTTATATAAATAGGTTAAGTTAAGTAATTAGATAAGGGTTTTTTTTTTTAAAAAAAAAAAGGGTTATTATAACTAGTTATTTTTACCTACTAGGGTTTTTATAGGCAATAATTATAACTAGAATAATTATAATAAAAAAGCTCTTATTACTCCTTGTAAAAAATCTAACTAAAATACTAAATAAGAAAGTATTCTATTTATATATATATAGATTAAGTTAAGTAATTAAAAAGGGTTTTTTTTAAAATAAAAAAAAATAAACTATTTTAAGAACTTTTTTTCTTTTAACTTTATATTCTTAAAAATACTTAAAATATACTTATTTTTTTTTTGTTTTTTTTTTTTAAAAAAAAAAAAAAACCTTTATCTTTTTATTTTCTTTAATCTTCTTTTTTTTTTTTTTTTTTTTTTTTAATAAACAACACCTCACATCAACATCATATATTCACACATAT
>JAHVYB010000313.1:0-34260 GCA_020623695.1 Calonectria henricotiae | reverse complement strand
AGCGAGCAAGCAGCACAGCAAGAAGAAGGAGAAGAACGAGACAACGAGATGGAAAAGGAGTGAGGGAGGCAACAAGCAGCAAGCAAGAAACAAAACAGCAAAGAAACACAGGGAATGACAAGGAGAAGGAAAAAGGAGAAGGAAGGGAGGGAGGGGAGGGTGGAGGAGGAGGGGGGAAGGAGAGGTCGGGGGGAAGGGGGGGGGGGGGGGTGGGGTGGGGGGGAGTGGGGGGGGGGGTGGGGGGGGGGCGGGGGGGGGGTGGGGGGGGGGATAAACTTGGAGTGAAGGACCTTGGCAGAGGTGGGGGACTGGGACAGGGTCGAGTGGACGCGGGAGAGACTAGGCCGAGTCTCACAAGTGAGAAATGCGGTCGGTCGGGTCAAAATCGGGCTCGGTCCAATGCCGACGGTGGTGATCTGATTGCCAGTGTCTCTCGTCTCTTTTTGGTTTGATTTCCTGTCTTGCCGATTGACTTGCTGGATGCGCTGGCGCCCGCTTTACTTGCTGGTCGACGTATGTGGTGGTTGGTAATGTGGGCTCTCCTGCAGGCTATTACTAGACCATGTATAGTAGCCTCCGTTAAGTCGGGCTCGATGGGGCGAACTACTAGGTGCAAGGGGCGGGGTTGTAGAGAGAGGCGTGGCGTAGTTGAAGGAAAGATTTCTCGCAGGTGTGCGACGTTATAAGACGAAGTTTGGGGAACAAAGGGAACTGGCTCGGAAAGGCTGAAGGATTGGGAAGAGGCAAAAACGGGTGCATGAGCGAGGCGGGTCCTTAAAAGACTGCAGAAAGATCATGCTCCCTGTGCGGCTTCCCCGGTTTGTTGTACCGCAATTGTCACGTCTCCAGGTTCAGCTCCCGGCCAGTTCCTGTCTTTCTCATACTTGCAAGCCTATTTTTTCCTACCCAGGACAGTCCGGGGTTCCCAGAAGCACACAATACAAAGTGGACTGTCATCATGCGTACCGGGACGCGCCGGCGGGGCTCCCCTCGGTATCATGCCACGGCGCACGACGCGGTCATACCCCTGTTTAACTGGGCGAGTTCGGATTCGAGGGGGGTTTTTTCTTTCTTTTTCTTTTTTTCTTTCTGTCATTTGGGGTTCTTGCAGTTTGGTCGCTGCAAGTTGTCATGCGTGCGTATTGCTTAATGCGCAATGCCCACTTCATCATGATCAACCAATGCCTAGCCAAACCCTCTCAATGCCAGCCCAAAGAGTGCAACAATGGAAAACCGATCCGGGAGGGCCGCAGCATCAGAAGCCTAGCAACCCAGGTCAGCGGGTTCAGATCATAATCATAGTGGGATTGGTTCTTTGCCTTGAAGGCATGCGAAAATGGGGCGTCCAGTCGTGTGGTCTGATTGTCCTGGTCAGGTCTCGTCTTGATCGGTGCCACACACCTAGCGTCTGCCACAGCGGCTATCCGTTAGGGTTCTGGACATATCTAACCCCCCGGGATACGTCCCGATGAGCGGCTCAGCTCAGCGCATGATTGCCGTATCCGTAATTCCTTCGCCCCAAACTTCCACCAGTGTCGCTGACGATCAGTCAGTCATGACAATAGGATAGGTAGCAATTGGCCTCAAACAAGCCCATCACTCTAGGTTCCACTATGCAAAGGAAAGAAGAAAATAACGTCATACAAACTCGAGCTCTTCGGCGATGCACGAGTAACGCCCACGCAGCCAACCGTCCCGCAGTTATGACAGCCGGTTGGTGTAGGTTTACGGCATGGCGGAGGGCGCAACCATATTCAGAGTTCCGCTTACAGCCGATGGGCGCCCACTGTAATATCAACTCCAGACGCTGCAACGTCCGAGTGCCGAAATGGATTTAGTGAATATGCCACTGAAATTGATGGCTAGCAGGCAGGCGCATGGAGCCACTGCGGGCGCGCGCGCATCTCACACCAATATTGATTGACATGATCCGATGTGCATCTCGGTACAGCCAAGCACATGAACAGGGTCTAGCTCGTGCTTTGGCTCAATGGACAGATTTATGTCCTCTTTTTTTTTGTCGTGAAACATGACTTTCCTTCCAGTTGCAGGGATACCAATGAACGCTGAAAGATGGGGGGGAATAAGACACGAAGAAAACTCCCCTCCACCTCCCCCTCTCCTTCTCCCTTTCCCCCCCTCCTCACAAAGCTTGCGTTATCTTCAGAACAGTCGAGAGCGATATTTCTTCCATGGCAAACTCTAGCTTTCCCCTCGCTTCTAGCCCCCGCAGACTACTTGCCTAGGTCCAACGCGGCACCTGTGAGAGGGACTCGGGCCTGAGGCCCTGGTGATTATGCCGTGAGCACCCTGCAGTTGGCGTGTGGCGCATGGAGTACATACGCCATTGCTCCAGCAAAGGCCCCCTTTCGGTGAGCAGTAGCCCCATTACCACACAGTAGCCCGGCTTCTTCAGGACAGGGATGGTCGATCATCAGGTCCTGGCGCCCGGTGCTCCGCTGGAGCCTCTACATTTATTTATTTTACACTCGGAGGGGTTTTTTTTTTTTTTTTTTGCACCTCCACGACGAACCCGTCTATCACCCAGCCATCTTGAAGAGTCTTTTTTACAGCCCGCCTCTTGCATTCGATCATGGCTCCTCTGGGACCCGCTCCGTAGCCTCGAGGAAGCCTCGATCCCACGATTCCTTGCCTGTCTCGGCAATGCCCCGTCATCTATTGGAGGGTCGCCACACGGCCAAGATCTCACTCACACCACGCCCACCCAGGCTTGGGTCCAGGTAGCCAGGGCCGCCACACGGGGACGCATGTCTCTCACACGACCCTGTTCAGCCAGCCAGCGACCAGCCAGGATAGGAATTAGATGACGGATCAAGCAAGATACAGATGCAAAGTCAACACCATCAACATCCACAGCGCCGAATGAAGTAACTGATTAAGCGCTTACGCTTACAATTGAGCGCCACGCGCAGCGCTGTCTGGGCGCCCAAGCCGTTGTCCATTTCCCGCACCGGCGTCGCTCGTTGCCCACTCGATTGACTCGTTGGCGCAATTTCCGTCGCCGTACGATGATGGACGTTTGGCTCGAGGCTGGCACCATTTTCACAAGCTTTTGCAACGCTCGTGTTCCCGCCGTAGCGATAACCCATTTTTCATCCCATCCCCTTGCAACTGTGCCAATGCCCATTACCCACGATGGGATTCCGAACCCTACGTCACCATCTGGCCACCGCGGCCATCTCACTCCTCTTGCACGGACTGTCCTGTGCCCCTTTGCTCCTAACAGTCAGTTGCTGACCCAACCTGGAAAAGTCGAATCATGGTTGCACATGTCCTGCGTTTTTTATTGTTTCGTTCCATTGTGACTCGCCCTCGTTAGCAATGCGCTGGGGCCTGTGGGGTTCTTAGCGGACCGTGACAAGGCTGATCCGACTCAGGACTTGTCAGGCTAAAGCTTAATGACTTGCATACTACCGAGCCCATTAATTCCGGCCCACTCGGAGACGTTGGTGATCCTGCATCTCGCCTCTGCCCATGGTGTCTCTGGTGCCTGTGCCTGTGCCCCTATGCTGCTTCTGTACTCCTGTGCCTTTTTTTTTTTTTTTTTTTTTAATTCATCCCGATTCTCTCCGGCAGCTGCCAGCTCGAAATGCTTCCTTCGAAGCTCCCCCTGCCCGCATCCCACTTTAAATACCCTCCCTCCATGCCATCTCACTCGCTACATCTCATGATGCCCATGCCATCGGCAGCCTCCCTCCCCCGCGGCCACATCCTCCGCAAGCCCTCACGCAATTCTCACCCGTTGCGCCGACACCCGTTGCTCCGGCGTCCATCCCTCCCCGTTCATGAAGTCGTGCACATACGCCTCGCCAACAAACCGGTAGTCCTGAGGGCCTCGTCGCAACACATACGGCGTTCGTCCGCCATTCGAGCAGCTAGATTTCTTCGCCCTCCCTGACGTGCCTGCAGCCCAAGCCCCAGTACCCCCTTTGGCCAACAAATGGGACCCGGTCCGGCAGCGTCTTAAACAGTCTCTTAGTGAGATCTATAATCACCCGCTTGAGGGCCTCTGCATCAGACACCCCGGCTTCCACCCGGTCAATCGCCTCCTGCGTCGCAGGCATCCAATGCTCCCCGGTTGTCAGTGACCCAAGTTCGGCCATGACCTCCAGCAGCTCACCCTGTGCTCTTTGGTTCAGTCGCTGCATCCTTCGGCGTATCAGAAAGGCCCACATTCCTCGGAACGCCTTAGGGTACGTTAACGGGCCGTCTATCACAAATGAATCCCCCACCATGGTGAAGCAGAGGGCCTCATGTGCTGCTTGACCTGTAGGCCTGTACGTGACCATTGTCAGGCACTTCTCCAATAGCCACTCCACGGGCGTTTCGTTGGCAGCGGCAAACGTCATGGGAAAGCTGGGGCCCCTCTGATCTATCACATCGAGCCTTACCCCGGGCAATACGAGGATGTCGCCGTCAAACTTGACAACTCGCATCCTTTTGCTGTCCCGTGTCCAAGCCAGGGTGGCATCGAAAACTACATTGAATGCATCTCGAATCCGGCCGTGCAACGGAGTTGGCACGGCCGGCAGCGAGTAATTAGGTACCCACGAAGGCAGTCCTGAACGGCGAACATGCCACGTAGACTCTCTAACGTCATTGAGGACATCCAAAACCGGCATGCTCCTCAATAGACTCTTGGTAAACCGGATGTAACCCTGTTCTGTAGGTATACTGTAGCTGGGTGATCCATACGTCTTGTTTTTGGCCAGCCCCAGCCTGGCGACAGCAAATACTCCATAGATTGCGTCTCTCTTGTCGGCAAACCTCCCCCATCGTAGCAGGCGCGTCGTTTGGAGCACCTGGCAAAGAAACTCCTGTTGGTTGTCCCGCGCGGGACCAAACCGCTTTGTAATCTCTGCTTGTAGAGTCTCTGCGGAGCCATTCACCCACACCCTCCGGATCAATGCGTACTTTGCTATCTCGTCCATGATTTTTACGCATCTCTTGAACGTGTGCTCCACATCCTTGAACCTGGCAAAGAAAACGCTGAAGAAGGGCCGCGCCGCTGGAGCAGACGCACACAGGAACCACTCTAACACCATCCAGTCCCACGACACCCGGCCGCACATCAATTACATGCTGGGGCTGAGTAGCACCTACTGCATCCAACCGTGGCGGTAAAACAGTTCGTGCCTTGCCAGGAATGAGCAGAAGTGTATTCGTTCGCTAGGCCAGCGGTCCGGGACCGGGCTTCCGCGCCGTGTAGGAGACGGGACGCGCCAGGCCTCGTTGCAAGCGCCAGCATCATCCTCATCGAGGCACTTTAGAATAAAGTGCTTCAGGATCCAATCCATGCCTTCCGGTGGCTCAGTGTCTGATAGTCACACAATGGTTTTCATTGCAGCACTGTACACAAACCCAAGTTGGTCTACTTGCCTGGCCTGCTCTTCAGGGTCCTCCATCTTGATACAGATAGAGTCGACCCAGAGACACGTCTCCCTGTCTCTCGCGTCCGTCTTGTGGTCCTGGCAGTAGTCCACTTTGCTGCCCTGGCCGAACTGTGTCAGTTCCCGCGGGAGATATTCCTTTTGCTTGTAGACCATCCGAAGAAAGTCGTAGACAGCCTGGTAGACCCGAACCCGCCCGCCGTCCACCTTGATGTTCGCCATTGGGTCGTTTAGCAAGACAGTGGACAGTGTAGTTGCGAGCCGGCTTGATAGTGAGTCTGCCCACGACTCCCCAGTGGTTCCGTTACCCTCACCTTAACTGTTAGAACTGAGAAAGTCATTGCTGTCGATTTTACGGGATTCCGCGATGGCCTCCTGATAGAGTTTCCGCGCGTGTAAGAGAGAACATGAAATTGAGGCGTATCCTCAATTGTGAAGTGTTGAAGAACGAGACGGAAGTTATCCTGTGAGGTGTTCGATGTGTCTGGTGCAATCTGGATCAACCGAAAAGCCCCATCGCTGGTAAGAGATTGGTAAACCGGCCTATTGGCCATGGCCTCTAGTAGAGAGACCCATGCGGCAGTGAGCAACATCATAGTTTTATCAACTTGTTTAACGACAGCGTCGGCGAGAGGAAATCAGCGTCCTCATAGCTGGCCGCTAAATGCATGGTAGGAAGTGGCTTTGTTAATTCAACATGGATACGATATTACAACGAGGTGGAAAGGGCCTGCGTTGTAGGCCTGGACCGCTATAAAAACTAAGGTCTTTGTCCCGCTGCAAGTGGAGCACTGTATAATTGCGGACTTTAATTGGTAGACGTTAAAAATTTAGATCTCTAGAAAATCAAGTTGTAAAAACATCGGCAAAACCTTATATAACTATAAAATATTTAAATTTCTGTTTATGATTTGCCCAGTTATGTACGACAACAATGGTGTCGCGAGAACACAAACAAGAAAAAGCATGAAAATAGCAAAAAGAAAAGCGTCGGAAGGCGGTGTGAGACGAATGCTCCCAGCAGGGCTTGAACCTGCGACCTTCGCATCACCAACACTAGCAAGTTGTAGTATTAGTACGAAGCTCTAACCAACTGAGCTATGGAAGCCATCCAACTTGACAAAGTGGGGAGAAAATTGTAACTGTACGGCTAGCTCACAGGCAGGACCAGCACGATGGAGATTCGGGGTCTAGAGACGCAACTAGAGGCTAGGCAGGCCTACGCTGAGGACCGAGTTGGGGCATCGCTAATAAAACTCTTCTAGAAAGCAAACTTTCATTGAAGAGCATTTGAGGTCATTCAACTGTTCGGCTTTTCCTTTCTCTTCTCCATATATCATAGTGCGACATTTTGCTGTGAGTGGGCTCTGTAGTTTACCCTAGAGATACACGGACCTCATCACAATCCTTAAGGATAATTTCAGTCACTCTCATGTTTTTGTTGCAAGCAGGCTCAGAAATTTATGTAGATAGTAATTGGCAAGGAATTTTGAGGGTTCATTCAATATCCATACGCCGTTATTATTCGCATGCAAGAAAAAAAACCTAACTCCTGATCTCCCACATCCGAATTTTCCCTGTATCGTTGCCCACAGCCAGCAAATCGCTTTCACGCCCAAATGCCACCGCCGTAATCCTTCCCAGAGGCGTTTGCTCCGTGGGCCAGTTACGGTACACGGTGCAGGTGGGCAAATGCACCAGACGCAGCGCATCCTTCTTGTGCTGGCTGCCAAAGGCCATAAGCTGGCCGTCGGGAGAGAAGGTGATGTGTGTGATTGGGGTGACAAGCTGCTCAAAGACTCGTGTAGGTGTAGGGCGCTCTTTGATGACTAGCTCGTCATTCTTGGGCTCAATAAGCTCGTTGCGGTCGTAAATGTTGGTAATGCCGCTATTAGAGCCGACAGCAACCCATCGGTCGTCGCCCAGAGCACTGGGGCCTTGATGGCCACCCAGGGAAAGGACAATGCCACCGACACAGCCTTCGTCAAACCAGATCCCAAGAAAAGAGCGACTGGTCATGCTGTATTCACCCACTTGACCATCCCTGCCCAGAATAGTCATTCCATCCCCTGTACTCCACCACGCAAAGTCTGCAATACCGTTTCGGCTCGAGAGTCTGGCTGCAGAAACCCATTGCATCGAAGTTGTGTTCAAAATGTTGATTATTCCGCCACCTTTTCTAATGGAAGCCACGATGGCCATATATCGTCCACAAGGGCTCAGCTTAAACCGCTCCATCGTTTTGTGTTCAAGACGGTGACCAAGGATCTGAGTAGTCTTCTGAACCACACCTGACTGAAGGTCCCAATGGTGAAAGTACTTTCTGCGTCCAGCAAAGAATATCTTGTCGCCTTTAGGATACAAAAATTCAGCCCTTCGGACATCAACTTGCTTGACCTGAACAGAGGTCAACTGGGGGTTGGGTGTTGGGTGTGCTGATGGTGCGATGTGGTGGAGATAGAGGATGGAAGCAGTGCTGGTAGATAAGAGGACGGGGTATTGTGGGTGGAAAGACAGGGAAGCCACCGGTGCCTTGTGCTTGTCAGGGATCTCTCTTGTTCGCTGGATATCAATGACTTCAGGTCGCAGTCTTCGTTTCTTCATCCCGGCCCCTGCCAATCGATTGACGTCGCGAAGGAACTTCTCAAGAGGCTGTGCGGAAATTTCAGAGTCGGAATCGCCATCAGCGCCATCTGAAGAGTCAGATGCTGCAGAAGAACGACGTCTTCTCTTGCTCGGACGAGCCTCAGCATCTCGCGCCCATGCAGGTAAAGGGTTCAGTTGAAGATACTGCTTTCGCAGTCTCCTGCTGTACTCTGCCCCGCTGACCACATCCTCGTCCTCCGTTATTCGTAGCTTTCGTAGTCTGGTCGCGCCGGCTAGGGAAATGGCCAATCTATCGTCGTCGCTGTCCTCCCAAACGGGGGCGTCTTTGTCGGCAGTCTTGGCTGACTGGGCAACCGGCGCGGAAACTCCAGAGACAGCACCAGTATCGAACGTGAAGAGATCGGCATCGTCAATATCTTCCAACCCAGCCGTGTCCTTTTCTGCTAGAAGAAGCTCGTTGTCTTCAGCGCCATGGCTGGTGTCGAAAAGCCCGTCGTCCTTGAACAATTGGGTTCGGAAACTGGCTTTGTTGCCCAATACCAGCCGCTCGAGTTCTTCCTCGTCCGAGTCTTTGTCGTAAAAGGCAATGGTTGCCTTGCCTTTGGGATTGTAGTCTTCTGATTCGACATCAGAATCCTCACTATACGAGGACGAGATGTCCGACATGTCTTCGTCTTGTGGCGGCGCCATATCGTTCTTGCGTCGCGTTGGTGGAATCTTGAAGGTATTGCTGTGAGATGCGGCAGCTTTTTTTTTTTTTTTTTTCTTTCGAAAGAGAGCGACAAGCCTGGCAGAGCAACATTTGACGATAGGTTATCAAAAGTGGGGTGGCGGGCTTAGCCAATCACATAAGCAGTACTCATATCGCGGGGATCATATGTCACCCTGTAATGGTAAGAATAACAGGAGAATAATGATCATTTATAAGTAAATAACAAATAAATGGGGTGTGACCCCTTTTAAGTCTGAACTTGTTTATTTTATATTCTCTTATATGTCTCTTGATTCCTTCTTCACGTGCCACTCAGGGACCACATGAACTTTGAGAGAGGTGAATCTGCCTGTGCTTTATTTCTTCCTCACTATGTCCTTTATACCAATTAATGTTACACTTTTTTTTATTACAAAGCCGCTGCAGATGCCAGCTCTTTTTCAAGCCGATTCAGGTCAGGACTCACGGCCTCATGAGACTTGAGCGTGAGCACCGCGGCCTTTTGCGCCACGTCAATCAAGTTCTCAATCTTGCCCTCTTGAGCCAAGCCTGAAATCAATACACCAAAGAAAGTGTCCCCAACTCCATTGACGGACACGATATTCTCAACCGTTTCTGCAGGTGGGAACAAACGCATATAAACACCTCCCACGCTCGAGTGATCGTTCGTAGCACGTGTAAGGATAAATTCCTCAGCATCTCGGTCCTTAAGGCGAGGGTCATCACGGTGCAGAATTGTCGTCAAGAGAACACCCAGGGACCCAAGTTTTGTGACTACCGTGGGTATATAGGGCAGAAGATGCATAGACTGAACAGGCACACCTAAATCTGTTATATCCACCGAGGTGAGCCTAACGAACCGATCTCGAGCACCTGCCCTGATACCAAACGCATCAACAATGTCGAACCATTCTGGAGCATCTAAGTAGCCATTCTCTCTCGCCGCAGAATGCATAGCGGACAGTTCGTAACTATTCGGTGAAGCGATATCAACGGTTGGCTCCGGGAAAACTCGTAGTGCCGGGTGACCCTTTTGAGGACAAAACAAGTTCATCGACTTGGCGGTTGAGACCGGTTCAAATGCAACTTTGCAGGATTGATCTTGACCAGCCTTAAGCCAGGCGCGGATGTCCTTTTCACTCCAATTGCCATCTACCACCAGCCATTTGGGCTTGGTACCTGTAACTGCAGACTTCCAGTACTCGGGGAACGAATGGTGGGAAAAGATACCCATATCTGCCATTGCCATGACAAGGTTCTTGCTTGAATCATTAACAGCTACATATTGCGCGGTACGGTTTGCGGTATGGTATTCGTGGCCAAGTTGTCGAATATAAGCCGTGTCGAGCCCCACAGCCTTAAGACCATTAAGGACGGTCGATCCAGCTCTGTAATGGTTGGTCAACTCTACATCATTCATCAATTCGTGTGTGAGCACTTACACATCATCGCCAACCATGCTACACAGTCGAACACGGGCCTGTTGGCTGACCAGGTGGGCGGCAAGTGCGACGTTGTGCCCAACACCCCCTATTGACTGGCTGATACAGGATGGATTTGAGGTATGAAGTACAGGCGAGGTGTTGTCAGACTTGGCGGCAGAATAGTCACAGCTCAGGTCAATAGCTACGGAGCCAGCAACAAGGATGTCAGCCTTACCAACAGTTTTCGGTTTGGACTCGACTTCCTTTGGCTGAGCAGGGGGTTGCTTATTATAGAAAACAGCACCTGTATTGCTATGACTACAATTAGATTCTACATCGAGAGCCAATAAACTTTCGCACTTACGAAGTCATTGAGGGCTCGAAATTGGATGAAAGTAACCGTGAAAGCTCAACGGCGATATTGCTGGCTCTAGTAATGTTAGCTGCCACAAGGGCTATGTTTGCATCGACTGCCCTTGGCCCAGTGAGTTCTTTGATCCTTTGAAGAATGTACGGGGTGTTAGAATTTCCAGTAAACCCTTTCTCGTTAGCCTCTTTAACAGCTTGCTCGATATGAGCTTGCATTTCTGAGGCCGGTACTCCAAATTCCTCGGGAATCGGATTCGCAAACAACAGTCCGGACTCAATGCCAAGTTTCTCCTGTGCCAGAATAATGGCGGCAGCCTCCTTTTCGGTGTGGACGACCGCAGGACTCTGCACGCCGCTCTCTCGCGCCCAGAAAGCAGGAAAGTCAACACTGCCTGTTCTTCCATCGGCAAAGGTCGATACATGGCATCCCTGAGTTTCGAGATACTCGAGGGTACGAGGAATATCGAGGAATCCCTTACATCCACTGCTAATGACGGCAACTCGGGTACGTCCCAGCTCTGTAAGATCTGCGGAAATGTCCATTGAATTTTCTCCGTCTCTGTGGACGCCACCAAGACCACCAGTGCCAAAAACTCGAATACCGGCTAGCCTTGCTAGTAGCATAGTGCCTGCAATAGTTGTGCCTCCGTGGATTTTGTTTCCAGTCAAGCCCTGAACCGTACTACGTCAGTCGCATACATTGGAATACCTCACCAAGGGTGGATAAAGCAAACCGTGTGCAATTTTGCAACCACGGGATTTGGCTAAGCATAGAATTGACATCTTAAGAAATAACACCAACTTACCATTCCCACAAGACAAGCAATATCTCGTCGGGAAGCCTTGACAGCACGTCCGCTCTCAATCATGCGAACAATCTCATCGGTGGACACGCCCACCTTTGGCACGCCATCAACGATAGCAATAATGGCAGGAACAGCACCATAGTTTCGGACCAGATCTGAGTGTTCACGTGCCAAGTCGTTGCCCAGGGCGCCATGGGTGTAGATGGTTGACTCAAGAGCCACAACAGGCTTGTTGTAGGCGACAGCGTGAGCAACTTCATCGGATACCTTGAGGAGTCCCTGGAGGCTGGCCAGAGCCGATGAGGCGGCTGCGCTGTAGAGCCGGCGCTGCGAAGAGGTGGAGCGAGTCACGGCACGCGAACAGCGGAAGAGGCTAGAGCCGTGCCGCCCGACGATGCTTGACAGCGGCGGCGACGGCATGGTGACTACAAGAGGAAGTGAGTGACAGATTTTGACAAGTTTTGACAGGTCATAGGCGTGCGCGGCAGACGGGGACGGATTGGATTGTAAGGGATTGGCCTGTTTGCGTGGATATCGTGTGGTCAGCAAAGACGAAGTCACCAAGTCGGCGATATGGGCCCCCGGTCACGACGCCGGAAAATTCGTTTGGGTCTAGGGTCCGCGGTCGGCCATCCTATCGCTGCACGGCACGGAGCAGGCACGTCGAAATGCGGAATTGGGTTCTGGAATGTCTCACCGATTCTTGCGCGGCCATTACGATGTGCTGGGCGTGAGGACTTGCAGGTAGTAAAACGGGGATGCGTCCCAGGTGCGGCTAGGCTGGCAGCAGGGTGGGTTTGCTGGCCATCGGAGGGCGCCGTCGAAAAGTGGGAGCCTGTTCATCCAGAGCTTCGCTCACACCCCATCTTACAGGGCCTGTCGAGGTCGACTCCACTGCCACAGCGCCCTGGGCCAGGATCCTTTGGCGAGGTGGGGTCACTGCCACAACCGATCGATGGGATCTCAAACACCATGCCCTCATCGCACCTTAATCGACAGCGCCAGATTTGCCCTGCCGTATCGTCTGCTCCGAGACCCTGCGTGCGTGCGTCAAACTTGCTCTGAACCGGTTCACGAGAAACCGTAAATCATCTAGGTGGTTGGGTTGAGCAGCCACTATCCGGCCCCTGCGTGCAGAAAGTTGTCGTCGACCAGCACCACAGCTTGGGCCTGTGACAACCAAAGGTGCTGTTAGAGAATCCACCACTACCATCAACTTTGCGCATAGTTCATATTGTAGCAAAATCATCTCTCTGTATTTCATCCAACCGATTGAGATGTCTACAGTTTACCCGAAACTTCTTCTCATCTTGGTTGCATCCAGTTTCATAATTCCCTCTGCCCAGGGATAGTAATCTCAACCAGGGCAGCTCAGGATACATATTGCCAAAATTCCAAGTTTCGGGGTTCGGTCTCCATTCGGATGATTGCAGTGCTGTGACTTCTAATCACAAATATGTCTCTTCTGTCTCTCTCCCTTTGTCATTGCCTCTCTCAAGGTAATTATTGTCACACTTTTGTACTGGATGATGGTGTCATTATTGTTGAGCGGGTGAGCGGCAGTTCTACTATTCGCTCGTCATACGCTCACTCAGAACTTCACAATCTCCAATGGCCAAATCTTCACCCCAGGTTTGTCGTTGTCGACGCCCTTCAACCAGACACGCCTCTCAGAGGGAGTAAGTCTCGAGTTTTTAACGTTGCAATGTTCGTCAGCACAGTTCGACTAACCAGGCTCGAGACACGCTTCACGTAGCCATAGACGTTACGGCCAACGGGAAGCTCTCGCTACCACCCTACGACGACGATGACACCAGCCAGATATTCAATATCACCATGTCACTCTACAGCTACAGCACGGGCCGCAATTTCACCGTTTCCAACGGCACTGCAACCGCGAATAATGCCAGCCTCGGGGAGATCATGTCATTGAAGCCAGGCAGCACAGCCAAGCACATTAATTGGGTTTGGCCAGATTGTCTCGTCAGCGATGGAGCTCCCGATGGCGGAGGTGATAACGACAGAGGGACATACAACGCGAGTCTATTTGATACTGCTTGCATCCACTCGCGGAGGGGCGGATGAGATGCTGATGACCCCGCCTCATGCAGATCTCGATTCGCCAAAACTTTCGGTTGAACGGCGACGACTACTACACCATATTCGACCTGCCAATTTCTGTGACAAAAAGTATTCAAGACGGTGACGATAGGCCATCGTGCGATGCGTTGTCGAACGATTTGATACCTTATGAGAAGGTTGGTGTGGATGGGGCGAATGATGTATGTATACTCTTCGCGCCCGGCAATGCAGAAGTAGCGTCAAATACCACATCTGCTGCTTCGTTTACGGGCTGGCAAGTTCATGGGGCCTATCCAGTGGGGTTTGTGGATGTTCTGGTTACCATGGCCCTATAATTAGATATCCCCTCCGCTTTGCGTGAAATTTTGGTTTAATGATACCAGTGTCTCATTGGGGTTCGTGACAACCAACCAAACCCATCTCTCAATCGAAGGCTACATGCAACTCATTGCCAGGAGTGTGTCTATATCACGGATAGCTGACCACAAATTAGCCAACCACAAAACTGTAAGAAAATATGGAGTATGATCAACGGAACGGCAGGGGTTCTCTTTAAATGCAAGGCGGTATGAATGGTGACCGAAAATACCAAATAGCCGGCAGCATGGACTGGATAGGAAGAAACAAGGATTGAGCAAAGCCCGATGTTGAAATGTGACATACCCTAAACTAGTGGAGTCTTGATTAAGTAAAAAACGGCCGCTAACCAATGCAGAACACCACATCGTCTACCACCCACTTGACACAACCGCGACGTCGCTAAATTCTCTAAGAGCGGGGTAACTATTTGGTTACTACCGAAAAGGGCTAGGTGAAGCCGCAAAGGGTAGCAATTAACTGGCTTGGTGTGTATCAGTTGAGCATACTGGCGGACTAGATTTCCTAGGACGAATGGGGTTCCTTACCCCGGATTTCTTGGTATCCCTGCACACCAGAAGGGAAGGAAATCCCAATGTGTCGTGTAGACCTCGGCAGGACGCCGACACATGAAGCAGCGCCTCGTTGCACACGGATGCTGGAGATAGGAAGAGCGCTCCTGTGTTGCCTTGCCTAAATACCGAGACACCTGCTCTTCAACGTTGCATTCACCGTACTTGGAACACTACAATTGAACATTTGATTGTGACTAAATTTCAATTTACATCTGCCAACCTACCTTACCTCTTGCCCATTAAAGACCGGGGTACAACATCAATAGACAACATGCCGATGCATCAGGGTCTCATCCCTCGCGAGGGCTTCTGCGCTGATGTCATCGTCCGGCTTGTTCGTCAAACAGCACTGAACCCTAGCTTTCTCCTTCCGCTCGTGCTCTTCGCCAGATTCACCAAAAAGGGCCAGGGCCTTTCTATTTTGCATCCTTCTGCTTCAGGGCGTCTCAAGGCTCTTTTCTGGCTATCTGTTGCCAGATGGGCCAGCGGCTGGGTGTCGGACAAGGTTCGCAACAATTGGGTCAATGACCCCTACGATTGGTCCAAGGAGATTGTATTAGTGACTGGCGGTGCGGGGGGCATTGGTGGAAAGATTGTGCAGTTGCTTGAGGAGAGGGGAATTACGGTTGTGGTTCTTGATGTTCAACCCATTTCATTTGAAGTTTGTCCGTGCACCTCCTTCGGCTGAGCCAACAAGGACTAATTGGTTGTGTTTGCAACAGCATCCAGAGTACACTACTTTCAGTGTGATATTCGGTCCACCGAGCAGTTGGAAGCGGTAGCCGAGAAGATCAGGGCACAAGTTGGACACCCGACTATTGTTATTAACAATGCTGGCGTAGCCCGGGGTAAAACAATATTGGAGGCTACCCCAAGCGATATTCGGTTCACATTTGACGTCAATACGCTAGCGCTGTACTGGACTGCCAAGACATTTCTGCCTCATATGGTTGGTAACAACCACGGGATGATTGTCACTGTCTCGTCTTATGCGGCCTGGCTCTGCATTCCAAACATGGTCGATTACGGGGCGTCCAAGGCAGGGGCATTGTCTTTTCACGAGGGTCTGACAGCCGAGTTGACCACTCGATACAACGCACCAAAGGTCCGCACGGTTGTAGTACACCCGGGCCACACCAAGACGGCACTTTTCGACGGCTATAACCAAAATACGGATTTTCTGATGCCACAACTAGAGCCCGAAACGGTGGCAGAGGCTGTAGTTAAGCAAGTCCTGACGGGGCGCAGTGGGCAGGTTGTAATCCCTGGGACGGGCACCATGTTGGCGAGCCTTCGGACGCTGCCGGACTGGTATTCATTCCGGACAAGAGCCAAGGCTCAAGTTTTCATGGACAACTTCAGGGGTCGACAGGTGATTGAGGATGTGGATGCACCATACGTGGAAGAAAACCAAGGTCCAAGGAGGAGCCAGAATGATACTAGTGAGAGCACCGTGCTGGTCTCGAACGAGTAGAGTCTAAGCGATTGATAATAAGCGGGTTACGGCGCAGTCAGTACCTGACTTGCACGGAATGCTAGAGAACAAATGCAACCGAAGTACCTGGCTATGTTCGACATGATGGGCCGGAATGGTACGCAGACTGAATGCCGACCGGTAGGGGTGAATGATTTGAGCGGAGACGTACGAGAGGGAGGCACGTCGGCGGCTCGGGCAGTTCGATTGTGGTGATTGCAAATCAAGACAAATCAAGACCCGGGGTATGTGGGATGGGAGACATGTAGGCGGGCGAAAGAGGGTTACGAATGTGTGCGGATAGGCAAGTGGATAAGCGAGGGGGAAGCGGAATTTGGGATTGAGATTGAGATTGGGATGGCCGTGAGTTGCGTGACATGAGTGTATGAACCGTACGACACTAGCCTTGAACGCCATACGGTCGTGTACGTGTACATGGGCGATGGAGCAGAAACAAGATGAAAGAGAAGACGAAATGGTTGATGAAAATTTTGTCGCCGATAGACGAGACTATCGCGGAGCAGTCTGGTGATGATGGTGCTACCACACCGAAATGCAGAGTTTTGAGAACTTACGTTTTGCTGGGTTGTCCAGACGCCATGATACCAGAGGTGACGGGGGGGATTCGGAATTTGGGAATGGGGGGGAGGGGGAGCTCGGTACCCCGGGCCGGGCGCGGGGCAATAAAGCAAGCCCGTTGTCTGTCAAGGAGCCCACGGACCAAGTCGGATTATGGTGCTTCGGGAGTGTTGGTGGGAGACCAGGGATCGTGAAGGGGACCGTGTTCAAGTCGGTCTTGGCTCTGTCAGTTTTTGTCAATTTTTGTCAATTTTGTGCGTCAAAGAGTGTGAAGATTATTACTAATGTCAAGATATGAGTGCTCATGACTGAGTTTATGACGGAGGCTCATATGAAACGGTTGCTGACGGAGGGGCCCGTGCCAGGCAGGCTTGGCTCGCTTTGGGGGAATCGTTGTTGGCTGCAACGTCAGTATCTACTATTTGGTGTTGCGATAATGTCTGCAAAGGTTACTGTGTGTTGCGAACCGCTTCATCTGCTCGAGTGGCAGCGGAGAGACCATCGCCTAAAGCGGCACGATGGATGGAATAAGCCGAGAATCACAGGCTATTGGGCTTGGCCGAGAAAAAACATCTAACGGGTTAGGTGGCCATCGATCCATCTGAGCTCGGGGGGGACAGGGCTTGTCTCTCCCCCCCCCCATTCTGGTGTACTCCTCCCTTTCCCCGCTTCGGCTGGGTAGAGGAGACCGTACTGTTGGTTGCATGTACAGTAAGGTTGAGATGAGAAAAGGCAATCTGGGCACACGCAGGTGCATTCAAAGGAGCGGTCCCTCATACTTGAGTATGGGATGGATGTATGGACTGCCGAGTATGGAGTACAGGAGACGTTGTAGTGCATCAGACCGACAGACAAATGTATTGAGCCATGTCCAAAACGAGACAATGAGGCAAAGAGGGCAAGGGATGCACGGGTTCGCCAGGGATCCAGCTCGCCGGACCATCCATCATAAGATGATCATCGTTCGCTGCAGGTGGTGCCGACCGGGGAGGGGGAGGGGGAAGAGGATCCGTCATTACAGAGACGGTCAGCCCGCTTGCTGAGGCACGGCTGTTCTCGAGCTTCTGTAGAGGGTCTGTAGGGCAGGGCGCGGCACGCATCTGCAGGACTAGGGCCGGGGTTTTCGGGGTCCAAAAAAAAAAGCAATGGGAAAGGGTAGCGGATTCAGCCGTAACCGCCAGCGTCCCAATACCTGGGATGTGAATAAGTGTGAATGTTTGAAGCCAGCAGCAACCTGAGACAGTATGGAGGCTCTAACGTAACTGGAGAAACTCGTCTTGTCTGTCGCTGGGGACAAGGGTATTATTGTTTATGGCTCTGCGGGCGAGACCGTATAGTCCACGTAGGCCGTGGGAAGCAAGCATCCCCCAGCTTACAGTTTTCAAATGCAATTACCAGACTTGGATATGGGCATTTCCAATGTGTAGCAATTGGACGATATGGGCGGCTAGAATCCCCACGCCTAGTCGTCTCGTTGTGTTGGGCCCCTCTTGCTATTGACTGCTATGGGAACGGCCGGGGAACTGTTTGCGATGGGATGCGGATCCATCCTATTCCATGCTTATACTGCTGGTTTTGTAGGACCTTGGCAGGATGGCTTTCTACAGCGGCTATATATGTAAGATGTCCGCATTAGGAACACTGCGCATGCGGTGCAGAGTACGACAGGAAGGGACTTCACGAGTATGGCACCACTTCGCGCATGTTTTTTTTAATAAATATTTTTTATTTTAAATCCTGGTGGTAAGCTCAGGAAGTGCTGTTGGCGGAGGTGGATGTGTGCGCGCATGTTTGGAATCAATGGTTATAGAGACCAACATACATGGTGGCTTGCTCTGTGCCTGTCAGTATGCACACTTGCTCCTTCTACCACATGCTATTATTAGTGCGGAATATTGTAGTTTCCTCCCCTGATACTCTTTCCTTCTGTAGTTGATGCCAGTCTCCTGGTAAAAACTCAAATGCTTTAATCATATTTTTCTTTTCCTTTTTGCTTTTACAGTCTCATTTCATTGATTCTTACCCTTCGTTTCTCACGCTCAATTTTCTCACCCCACTTCCTCTGGTTGTCATTCTGGGGTCGACCCAAACCACAGGGGACTACCAGGGTAAGCCCAACCAATCGTTGCGCAACATATCTAGCGGGGCCGAAAATACAGGGCGTGTGTGGGCAGAGGGAGGGTGTGTTGAGACGGCCGTTGACAGGGAGTGTGGTGGCAGGGCCAGCAAAATCTCCCGCGAAATCAGCCCATTTTTGTCTCCTCATCAGGTCTGCGGCGCCTGTCCCGACCCGCCTCCGCCTGCTGGCGACCATCATGTCATGCCATTTTTTCTCAACCTGCGAAAGGTGACCTGCCCGAAGCCCTCGTGGCCCCCGGTCGCTGCGTCCTGCGTGTCGTTTCGTCTCTCGTCTCTTGTGCGTCTTCCACACACCCCGACCCTCCGGTCACCGTCCCTGTGCCCGCCCGTTCGTTCGCTATATCTGCCTTGGATGTCGGAATAGCTTCACGCCTTTTGGCCCTCCTTTTTCTTCCCTTTCTTCTCCGGTCCCTCTTCTCCCTGCCCTTGTGTCCCCGTCCGCCGTCAACAAAGCAGAGCCTCCCTTCGTCACATTTACTCTGCTCGACCTTGCTCAACCCTGTCCCGCGGCTCGCCCCGTCCGCCAACTGCAGCACTGTCCGATCTATTCCGTCCTGTCAATACGCCAGCGTCAAACCCTCTTCTCCTCCCGTTGTCGATCCAATTAACTGCCCCGGTCTCCAGAGTAAATTAATTTTTGATTTGCTTTGGTTCCGCTCTACGACATCATATCTCGTTGCCGACAATTTTCTTGCCACTGCCGGACCCTGGAAGCTGGAACGATTTCCAGGTGGTAGTACAGCACGGTACTTGTTTCTGCGGTCGGACCATCTCAGGCGCACTCACCTCGCCTCACCTCACCTCACCTCACCTCACCTCAACCCCCCATTTTGCGACAACACACACGAGACTCACCCATCTTCGCACACGCTCTTGTCGCCCGCCGACTCGGTTTCCTCCTCACGCCCTGCGTCACTCTCGATCGCACTCTTTCGGTACCCGAATCGCTAGCTCACGTTTGTCACTCTCCAGGACGACCCCCCTCCCACCAACTAGGGTTTTGAGGTCGTCCATGGTCTGCTGAATTGTCTTCTGCTACACCTCTCCACGTCATGGTCCCCGGCGCCGTCAAATCTGACGTTCCAATGGACGAAACCACCAGTCGCGACCGCCAGGATGGCTGGCCCGATACTTTTGATGCTCTCGCCCTTCTCCGAAACCAACCTGAACCGCCACTCGAGTGTCAAGTTTGCATTGTTGGTGCTGGTCCCGCTGGCCTGATGCTTGCTGCCAACCTCACCAGATATGGTATCAACGCCGAAGTCGTCGACGACCGGGCAGACCAAACTTCTGCTGGAAGGTACAATCCCCTTGCGCCCCCACCCCCCAACCAACCGTGCTTCATGTGCCCTTTTGATGGATAAGCCCAATTGACCTTAGTATGCGCGCAGGGCCGATGGATTGCAACCCAAAACGATCGAGACATTTAGACAGATGGGACTGGCCGAGCCATTATTAAAACGCGGTGTGCGGGTTTTTGATATATCCTTCTGGCGCAGTACAGCAGACGAACCCCTCCACCGACTTGGTCGCGAAGTTCACTATCCCCCTATCATCGATGTATTGGACCCTTATCTGCTCCTTGTCCACCAAGGAATGGTTGAAGGCCTATTTATTGAGGACATGAAGAAGCGCGGCAAGGAGGTTCGTAGAAATATGGCCTTTGAGTCGTACAGTGTCCCAGACAGCAAGCAGGGCCCGCTGCAAGTCAACTGCCGGACCAATGTCACCCAAGATAAGCGCGCTGTTCTCGCCCAGTACCTGATCGGATGTGAGTATTTTTGAGATTGTATAAGGCTCATATGTGATGACTAATATTCATGATCCAGGCGATGGTGCGCATTCCAAGGTTCGCAAGAGTATCCCTGATGCCAAGGCCATTGGCATGTCGCAGGCCGCTATCTGGGGTGTTCTTGATGGTGAGCTCATCACCAACTTCCCTGACATTTGGTCCAAGACCCTCGTCTACTCCCAGGAGCACGGCTCCATCCTTATTATCCCTCGAGAGAGGAACATGACACGTTTCTACATTGAACTCAAGGCCGGCCCTAAGACGGACCGTCGCGAGTTGGGCCAGGAATTTATCATGAGGCGAGCCAAGCAGATTATGGCCCCCTTCGAGGTGGATTGGAAATACATTGAGTGGTTCGGCAGATACCAGGTTGGCCAGAGGGTTGCTAGTCGCTTCTCAGATGGCCACCTCCGGGCGTTCCTTGCCGGTGACGCCAGTCACACCCACTCCCCAAAGTCGGCGCAGGGTATGAACACGTCGATGCATGATTCATGGAACCTGTCGTGGAAGCTCAACTTGGCTGTTCGTGGATTGTCCAAGCCCGTTCTTCTCGAGAGTTACGAGGACGAACGCCGGAAAATTGCGCTGGACCTGGTCAACTTTGACTACGAGCACGCTAATCAGATTGCTGGCGGCGATGCCATCGCCCTGGCCGAAAACTTCCGTACCAATGTTCGCTTCATTTCTGGAATTGGCGCCGAGTATGGCGAGAATGCCATTAACCGTCCTGTCGTCGGCCCTGCCCAGTACGTCATGGGCGATGCCAAACCAGGTTGCCTCCTCCCTCCTGCAAAGGTCACCCGATACCTCGACTCCAACCCCGTTGATATCCAGCTCGATATCCCCATGCTGGGCCAGTTCCGCATTTACCTCTTGATGTGGGATGTCCAACAATCAGGCCCCTTCTTGGAGACTTTCTGCCAGGCTATTGCTACTCCCAATTCGTTCATTAGCCAGCTGTCTGCTGCAGCCAGTCTATCGTATGCCAACCAGCCCCGGGCCCCGGGCCCAGAGGACGCCTATCTTCGCCCCGATAGATATACTGCTGTCAGCCACCTGTTTACCTTTTCTCTCATTAGTAAGTTGCCAGCACTCTTGGTTGGTTGATGTGTATCATTGCTGACAATCATGTAGCTACGATGCCCAAGACGGAGATCGAATTATCGGACCTGCCAGTCCTCTTGCAAGATAGTCGCTGGACGTTCTACCTTGACGACATTCCGGATCAGGATACCCGTGGCTCGCTATGTACTAACAAATGGCTGGGCAGTCTTGGCCCTGGAGAAGTGGCCATTGTCAACGTTCGTCCAGATGGTTATGTCGGTTCTATTGGAAGATGGGACTCGAGCGTTGATGACTCCGGCGTAGAGGCAGCCCAATGGCTCGACGAGTACTACGGTGGCTTCATGCAAATCCCGACTCAGTAAGCGCATCGGGTAGTATCAAGCTTGACGACGGCCAAGCTCGATGCTCACATATTTCCCCACACATTGAAGGATCAGCCAGGGCGCCGTAGGGGACGGACCCCCCTTAATCGCAACATTGCCGAGTTTGTATATCCGGGAGCACGGAGTTTTTGATACCGAAGTCTTTGCTTATCTCTCGGTCTGGGCTGATGTCGACGAATTGAATAAGGGGGAACAGAATAATTGTCAGCTTCCCCAAACAAAGTGACGGGAACAAGAGAAGGACGACGAGGGGAGATGAAGATGAAGACAAAGACGATGGAAGAACGAAAGAAAGAAAGAAAGAAAGAAAGAGAGGGACAAAGGAAACACGCGACGGATAGAACGGGGGACCAGACGGTAATATGTGCCGTTTCCAATGCAGGGATGGAACCATCCATTCCCATGACATGTGGGATAGCTCATGCAGCGATTCCTCTCATCAAATTATATTTTTTTGTTGTATTTGTGACGCCCTCCCCTTCCATTGCGCAAAATGTCGCTCTTTGATAATGTACATATCTATCAAGTTCATTTACAAGATAACTTAGAAAAGTTTCTCACGTGTTGTGGAGTATTAAAATATTGCAATTGTGATGTCTCCCGCCATGTCCTCGCCCACCACCCACCGCTCATTACCACGAATGTATCCCTTGCCTAGCAACTGACTCCATAGAGCCTCGGGAAACTGAACCTCGTCCTCGCGACTCGGCCCGTCGATTCGTTCGTGCATCGCCTCGAGGGTTTCCACCTCCATGTCGCTCCACTCCACCATGCCCATGAAGTGTGCGCGTGTGACGTCCCACCCGGGCGGTCGTGGCTCGTCGCCGCCGGGCAGGCCGAACGTGTGGCGGAGGTGCGAGGGGATCTGCACTGTGAGTGTCTTCTGCCCGAAGCACTGCCGGGCGCAGAAGCGCACGCCAGCATCGGCGTCTAGCGCGTGCGACACGGTGAGGAAGGGGAAGTCGTCGTGCCGCCAGCAGGGGGCCGCCCGGCTTGCCGACGTTGGCTGCTCACCGCGCCTCGTCGGGAGCATGTTCCGGGTCGTGCGTCGCCAGCACGAATAGCACGGGCTTCCCGCGGCATCGCACTCGTCGAGGAGCTTGGGTCCCGTGCCTTGGATGGGGATGCCAGTTGTCCGCACTCGGTGTAATCGCGGCGGCGTGTGAGTGCTGTGCGGACCGGCCGCCCATCGGTGCGTCTCTTCCACCACGTACACGTGTCCGCACGACGACTCTGTTGCGTCGTCCCACGTCATCGCGTCAAGCGATAGCTCCCGAAGCGAGGGCGTGTCGCGCTGTCTGACGCCCCATGCCTCCAGCTCGGCGTTGACCAACCTGAAGACCACCCGGGGGCCGGACCCATCAAAATCGCCGGCGCCGGTACCGTGAAGACCCACCTGGTGGGGCGTCCGACCGGCGAACTCCCATATCACCAGCCGCTCCAGCGGGTCGTCCTCGCCCCACGGAGAACGGGTCGGCTGCCAGATGTAGACGGCGTAGTGGGTGCGGTTGTGTGTCGAGAAGAAGCGGTCCTGGTGGCTGAGAGGCATGCCGAGGAAATGGATCTTCCACTCGGCAATGAGGTTAAAGGACCATGTGCGTGATGGCTGGTGAGGGCCAGCTTTGCTCTTTTTGCTTTTCGTGAAGCCATCTCCTCGTATCGGGAGGATGACGGACGGGCCGTGGCGGACAACATCTAAAGCCGTCGCGTAGTGGCGATGGGCTGTCTCAGTGGTGCTGATGGGGTGCGAGCCGCGTGCCTCGCACCATTCGAAGAGCAGGACCGAATCATTAAGGCGGACCCGGCGGATGATCTTGCCAGACGTCTCAAAAGGTACGGTGAGCTCGATCCCAGACTCTAGGTCTCGGGCCTTGTATACCCATCTCCCGTCCGGCGACTTTGGCACTGCACAGGGATATACGAGCAGGCCGTCGTCGGGCGCAAACGTCCAAACAGGGTCCCAGTGCTGAAACTCGGTGGCTCTGTCGGCCAGTTTGAGAAACCTGTTCCACGGCGCCACCGGCCAGAGTCCCTTGTTCTCCCTGAGCGTCGGCACCTTGATGACATCCCACGGTCGCGCGGCGCCCAGGTGGTAGTATCGCCGAGCAAGTCTTGAAAAGACGGAAGCCCAATTGGTCCTCTCAAGGTCTTCCGTAAAGGTGCTAGAGTCAACATGGGCCTCGGCGCTGGCGAGCCACCGGCGCAGCTCCCGCGCCTCCCGCGCGCGAGGGAAGTGCAGTAGGATAAGACTGACAGCAAGATCCGGGCGGGTCAGGGCGCGGCGCAGGTCAGTGGAGATGCGCTGGCACCGCAGGATCTCGACGGGCGAGAGAAGTAGGACGATGTCGAGGAAGATGGGAAACGGCAGGTCAGTCAGGCCCATGGTGGCATCGGCGGCGTGGGAGGAGTTGGTGCTCGGCGTCAGTGACGACGATGACGATGACGGCGGGAAGGAGGACGGTGTTCTGGGCCATTGCTGCTGCGACGATGACGTGCGAGGGCGCAGCTTGAACCGGGATCGTAATCGCTGGAGGTAGTCCATACTGACAGCCATCTGGGCGACCGGATAAAGACGACAGCGGCAAGCATTCTGTCTTGGGAACTTGCCGGGGGTCCCAAGCATTAAAAGACGTTTAAGGGGGGGCGGAGGGGGGGAATATTCAGAGACGCAAAATTTTGGCCCCAGGTCCCCTTGCGTCGTGTGTTGGCTCCTCTGAGCAAAGAGGCGTTTGACGTTTTGTCGGTTGAGTCGTGCCACAGTGCACTAACACATGGGGTCAGGACTAGTTAGGCAGTCGGTTTTACCCAAAACAGTCTTCGATTAGCAGCGCTAGAAGGCGAGCCGTCGCGCCGGTCGCAATCGCCTTTTCGGTTCCTGGCCATTGCCTTCGTTTTGGAGATTGCGGTCACAGGCAAGACTTGCGCTTGGTCTCTTGAGGCAAGCCAGCGGAATAGAGTTGACGTTAGAGAGTCATAACGCCCACGTGCGAGGAGATATGAACGTCAATGATACGTATTGTGGCGCTGCATAGGTACTATCTAATTAACTGACCAATGGCTACCGTCTTTTTTGTCTCGCCTTTCCAAGCCTGTTTCCTCATAATGTCGTGTCGTCAAATCAGACAGGTATACATGTGTGCTAGCGTAGATATTCTCCCCCCTTTCTTTACTGCATCGTAGGCATTGATACCGAGGCCTTCTTGGCCACCGCGTCAGCAGCTGTCCAGAAGGCCGTCACCGTCTTCAGCTGTGTGTAGAAGTTGATGCCGGGCTTGCCGTAGAATGTGCTGGCACCACCACCGGCAATACTCTTCTTGTTGCCAGTGAAAGAGAACATGGGCAGTGGCACAGGGATAGGGACATTGATACCCACCTGGCCGGCCTCAATGTTCTTGCGGAACGTCTCGGCAGTGGAGCCGGATCGTGTGAAGATGGCAGTTCCGTTGCCATATTCGTTCTTGTTGATGAGCTCAATGGCATCGTCGATGGTCTCGGTGTTCAGGCAGACGAGTACAGGGCCGAAGATTTCTTGCTTGTAACAGGTCATATCGGGAGTAACGTTAGAAATAATGGTTGGGCCAACCCAGTTGCCATCGGGGTACTTTCCGGGCTTGTAGCCACGGCCGTCAAGGAGAATGGTAGCACCCTCCTTCTCGGCAGTAGCAATGAGGCTCTCAATGCGCTCCTTGCTATGGGGGGAGATAACAGGGCCTAGGTCGGCACCCTCCTCGAATCCACCATCCACCTTGAGGTGCTTGGCCGCCTCTACAACCTCAGGGAGCCAGTCCTTGGTCTCGCCAACGAGAACGAGAGTGCTCAGGGCCATGCAACGCTGGCCGGCAGCACCAAAGGCGGCACCAACCACGCTATTGATGAAGTGGTTTTTGTTGGCATCGGGGAGAACGGCGGCATGGTTCTTGGCTCCAAGGTTGGCCTGCACGCGCTTGCCGTTGGCGGAACCGCGGCTGAAGATGTATTCGCCGGCCTTGTTGCCACCGACGAAGCTGATGGCCTTGATAGCAGGCTCATCAATGATGAAGTCGACTGCGCGGTGGGCACCGTGGATGACATTAACGACACCTTCTGGGAAACCAGCCTTCTGGACAAGTTCAGCCAGGATCATGGCAGCACCGGGGTCACGCTCGGAGGGCTTAAGGATCAGTGTGTTGCCAGTAATGGTCGCAATGGGGATACACCACAAAGGAATCATGGCAGGGAAGTCTAGCGCTTGTGTTAGTCCTTGACCCAAGATCTCGTGGTTATTATTGGAGGTTTTTGCTTACTGAAGGGGCAGATGGCGGCAACGACGCCCAATGGCTCACGATATGTTCGAGTCTCCATATCCTTGGACACCTCCAGAACCTCGCCCTTGAGCAATTCCGGGGCGGCAATGGCAGCCTCGGCAACCTGAAGTCCACGAAGAACATCACCACGGGCATCAGCAAATGTCTTGCCCTGCTCAAGCGTAATGCTGGCAGCCAGGCGGTCCCAATTTTCACGAATCAACTGGACAAAGCGGAACATGATCTGCTGGCGGGAGATGACAGTGGTCTTGCTCCAAGACTCAAAAGCCTTCTCTGCGCTGGATACAGCCGCCTTCATCTCCTCATCGGTCATCTGGGGGACGCGAGTGACGAGGTTGTTGGTGGCGGGGTCATGGAGGTCGATGTACTGGTCCGCCTTGGAGTTGACAAACTTGTTGTCAATGAAATATGGGGTGTCCGAGGGGGAGTCGATCTTGTTGTGGGTGTTGGGATAGCTGGTGGCTGTCGAGTTCAACGCAGCTGAGGACCGCTTGGCGGTGGCATGAATGCGGCGGGCGGCGACGGAGGGAGTAGATGAGGCAAGAACGGAGGAGCGAGAGGTGATCGCCGACGGCGAAGCGCGACCACTGGCGCTAAGCCCACGCGAAAGGACGCGACGCATAATGGCTGTTGTGAGGACACGTGAGGGTGATGAGGAAGAAGAAGAAGAAGAAGAAGAGAAAGAGGGGAAGAGGGGAAGAGGAAGGTGTAGAGGAAGAAGGAATGAGGAATCAATTGGTTGCGAATGAGCTCAATGAAGAATAGCTCTCAGGCACAAGCGCAGGCGCAGGTACAGTCGCAGCAGGCACGGAAGAACACACCGACAATGCCGACGATGCCGACGATGCACCGGTCAGCTACGCCGGGGGCTCTTTACTCTTATACAAAAGCAGCCGGGCCGAAAATCGGTACAGCAACGAATCGTTACATGAACGATAAGGCCAATGGCGGCCCATGTAGCGAGCTTACCATTGGCATTGTGGGATCTGGAGGGGCGAAGCTTTGACCAAACAAATGCGGGAAAGTGTGGGGTAAAATGCCAAGTCGCTCCATCTCCATCGACCTTCCCTCCCAGATCCTAAACCGATGCCGCTCTTTGCCGCCCAGACCGAACCCCGAGGCCCAGCTGGGAAAAGGTTAGCCAACCACTGTGGCCCCGGCTAGTCTTCTCAACCGCGTCACCTGCTTATCTGCCCCCTTCTCACTTTACCTCCCCATTTCATCTTGGCCTCGAATCACCACGTGAGCCATCGAGAATAATATAATCCATCCGCCATGTCCAAATAGATTATTACTCAACCTAGCATGAATGGCATCAGGATAGCGTAAACAAGACTCCATTTACCTTCCCTTAATAGGCAATAGACTGAGGCAATCACCCATCACAGACGTCATTACCCTTCTCACTCTTTTCACTATCAATCCCCACCCATCTGCGCTGTGTGTTATGCAGATATGACTTACATCACAAACAAGCATCAACATCTCTCCCGTGCTCCCTCCCCCTCCACAAAAAGTCACACACATATTCTAATCCAAAAGGATTTGTTGCACGGGCTTATAGCAAGTGGATAAGACACAAAATCATTTAAACTTGACTTAAAAAAAATGCCTACGCCTTGCTAGCGAAATCCTTGGCTCAGCGACCATTCAACCGCATCATCATTAACAATCCATGATGGCAAAATGGTCCTGGCTTGCGCAAAATGCAATCGAGTTAAATAAACCTCCAATCCCATCAAAGCGGTTTTGGTATTCCCTCAAACCAGATTCGTCCTTTTTTTTGAGTTTTTTTTTTTGGGTGCAATTTTTTTTGGGTTTGACCTTTTCAAACACATATTCGCCTTTCCTCCTGTTTGAAAATCTTACAAAGCTGACCCCCTACATCGGCCTTGGAAACTGTTTACTTGCGCTTAGTGGCCTCACCCTTGGGCTTGTCAGCACCAGTAGCAGTAGCCTCAGCCTTGACATCCTTAGCCTTCTCCTTCGTCTTCTCAGCGGCCTTGGCGGGAGCAGAAGAGCCGCTCAGGCCGAAGACAATAAAGGCGAAGAGGGAGAGAATAATGGCACCGAAGCCAGCGGCAACCTCGGGAACAAACTTGACGGCCTCAATAGGATCCTTCTGAGCGATGGTAACGAAAAGATCAAGCTTCTCCTTGACGAAGGTGACAGGATCCTCAGTGAACTTCAGGTCAGGAGACTTGGTGTCCTTGGGCGCGGGCTTCTCGGCGTCAGCCAGGGCAGTCTCAGCGGTGTGCTTGGGCTTGAAGGTCTCCTCAGCCAGCTTGCCAGCATCCTCAATGGAGTGGCCAATGTAGATGTTGTCAAAGAGGATATCGTTCTGCATGGTCCAGATCTCGAATCCAATCTATTACAGGTTAGTACTCATGATTGTGAATGCAATATTTGGTCAGGTTTTGAACTTACAGCACCCATGGGCTCGAACTTGGAAGGCTCCTTGTCCTCGAAGTAGTTGGGGTTCTTGATCTTGCGGGGAGCCCAGGCTCCCTTGTAGGCGGGGTTGTCAATCAGAGGAGCAGTCCACTTGCCCTTGTACTCAGGGTTCTTTTTCATGGGCTTGGTCCAGGGACCGCAACCAGACGCATCGCCACACTTGGGGTTAGGGACGGTAGGAGGAATCCAGTCACCATCCTCCTCATCATCCCAGTCCTCGGGCTTCTCGGCCTGAGGGTCGGGAATAGTGACGGACTCGTCCTCGAGCCAATCCTCGGGCTTCTCGGCCTCCTCATCAACAACCTCGAAGGGGGCCTCCTCATTCCAGTCCTCGGGCTTCTTAGCATCGGGATCAGCGATGCGCATCTCGTCAACCCAGTCCTCGGGCTTCTTGTCTTCGGCATCATCAATCTCCTCAAGGGGGTTGACAGGGGGTGTGAAGTCCTCCAAGAGGTTGCCAGACTTGACCTCCTCGTTGTTCTGCTTGATGACGTAGGTGTTGTCAGGGTTGACAATGAGGGTGTAGAGCTCAGTTGTCTTGACAATCTTGGCAAGAGGAGGAGAGCTCAGGTGCTTCTCCTCATACTCGCCCGTCTTGGGGTTCTTGTGGTTAAAGATGAAATGAACCTTGTTGTTGTGGCCACACTTGTCGGGGCCGAACATAATGACGTAGGGGGTCTCGTTGGAGAACTCATCCTGGTGAAGAGCGGCATTGTCGCGGAGCAGCTTCAGGTAGGCACCACCGCACTCGAGGCCATCTGTTGTTGTAAGGCGTTAGTATACATGTTCGTTTCGGCTATCATTGTGGCTGAGGTCATCTTACTCTGTAGCTTGACCTCGTATTGGACAACAAGAGGCTTTCCCTTGGTGTCAATCTTCTTGGGAAACTTGGCAGAGATAGCATGGTGAGCGGCGGCGTTCTTGACAACAAGACCCTTGTCGCCCTCCATTCCCTTGAACTTGTAGGGCTCCTCAACAGCCCACTGACCGACATAGGCCCATTCCTCGTCGGTGGAAGAGCCAGAAGAGCCCTTCTTCGCGTGCGAAGGCTTCCATCGTTGGTCCCAGTCATCAGTAAACTGCTCGAGGAATTCACCCTTGATAACAGTGGGCTGGGGCGCGTCAAGTTAGCAATCAATTGACGACCATCAAGACAACGGGCCGCTTCGCGACACAAGACAAGCTGCCAGAGGCTGGAGAACGGCGACGCCAAACGTACAGTGAAGGTAGGGATCTCGGGAGCCGAGGCCGAGGCGTCCTTTGCGACATCCTCGGCATGCACACCAGCGAGAAGAGCCGCCGAGACGGCAGCAGTGACGGGGTTGAGCTTCATGGCGCGTGTGGTGAAGGTGGAGGAATATGGGAACCGACGAGTCTGAGTTTAGCGCGACACGCTAAACAGGAGTGAGCGAGGAAAAAGAACAAATATCAAATGGGGCAGAACGATGCGCTGATGGCAAAAGAGGTCGAGATGTTGCGACTATGTTCCCAGCGCTCGAGGAGAGTATTTCCAAGAGTGAGGTTGATCAAGGAAAGAAGCGACGAGGCGAAAGGTGGCGTTTTAGAAGGGTGGAGAGCTCCAAGCTGGCCTGTGTTGAGGACACGTAGAAGCTCAGCTCGCCCAAATTTCAGGGAAGCTTACAGTGCGGGTGGAGTTTCTTAGCAGCTTGCCAATGTACCTACCGGGGCAAACTTCGGCGGAAGAACAGCCTTGACCCATGGAAGGCTGTCGAAAAAGCGCTATTGTTGCACACACTTGGCGCATCAGAGCCGCGACGCTGACGGGCACCTGCTTAAATGGGAAGTCTGGTACGACAATATGTGTCCTTACGAATAATAATTGCCGACATCGCCGCGAGTCCCTTTCATGTACTGCTGTTTACCCGCGGATCTTCATAGCGGGAGAAAAAATCAAGGCGCAGTCGGCTTTTGATTTTGGCTGAATGCTGTCATGAGGCAACGCCTCATGCCATCATGACCCATCCTGATTCGTCAGTACTGTTCTCCAAACTTCCGTGCTCTCCAAGCCACCTGTCTACAGGTCTATGGATGCTGGTGGCATCAACCCATTCTCGGTTATGCCCGTATACTGTTCCACCTCGATGGACTTCAAAATTACAACAATACATTCGGTGGGCCTGACTTCCTTAATGGGTGTCGTATACAAGCTTCAGCCGATACGGGATGAAATTCCGTGGTGGAGTTCACCACCTTGTTGGTATGGTAATTATTACCCCGGACTTCTCTTCATCCGATTTTGGGGCCATAACTTATTTAATAATATGCCATCCAAATATTGGTGCACCAATTTCGCACGTACATCGGTTTATAGATTAAAAGCGGAACAGTGCAGCGTCTGACATATAAGCTGTGATTATTAATAAGCAATCTGAATCTTGAACTGCCACGCGAACAGTTTATAAACAGGATATAACAAATTCGAAATCGACTGAAATAACCTTGCGAGTATCCTTTCGGCAACCCATTTTATCCAAGCGTTCTCCTATGTAAGCGCCACATGCATATCGTACCAGAAACTGAACCGAATGATAGATAAATAGATATGGTTTCGTTCAGAGGGTTCCATAGCTACTTTGGGTCTCGGGATTTCATATCCTTCTATTCTCTCGAAAAGTGAGAAATGACATTCGCCATGCAGAGTGATTCGATTATGGCTGACCACAGTCCGCTCATATATGACACTCAGTTAGCTTACAAGTACAGAGTGCCTTCGTTGCATAGTACCATGTTTTTTATAAAAATAAAAATAAAAACCTAAAGTGAGCGTAAATTGCGGGTGAAAACCCGCGGTCTCCGGAATCTCACATTTGTTACGGTGTGCCATGCATGTTGCGTTCAGAATGGAAGCTTCGTGACTAGTCAAACAACTTCCCGTTTACAATTAACCTTGTAGGTGATAAGATTCACCCGAATTTTGCGGCTGATCTCCCTGTGAGATTTCGAGACTCCATGGCCCCTAAAGAAACGAAAAATATGTAAGCAATTCAACCATGGTGTCAGGTAAAGTGAGATTTCAGAGAACGTAGGCTTCCATGTGGCTCGCGTTCACCTTGGCGTATAATTGTGGTGTAGGAGGGAGCTAGTACTGCCATATCCTGCAACGGCTTCAAATTTCCTCCAATTAATATCCATTTGTGTGCTATGCCAACTTTAGCTCTTACAATATTGCAATAACCAAAAAAAAACGCACGAGCAAAAAAACGAGGACCATGTAGCAGATACTTACCCTATTGTCTAGTAGTAATTAACACATTTACACTAACTCACTGTATGATTCAGCTCACGGCTGGGACAACAGTGTTTGCGTATTTAAGGTTTTAATATAATGATGAAATCGACCCACCGCCTAATAAAAATTGAAAGTGACTAGGAGGTATACTGGATGATTTGGCTAAATTTATGGGGTAGGGTAGTTGTGAGATGCAGCCACCACGCTATCTACACACACTTGGATGGATCAAAGGTCATCGCACTCGACCCCCCCACACCATTACAACTAATTATAACTCAACAAACCAGCCAGATGGAAAACCGTCCGGTATCATTATGATGCACTAGTTGCAAATACATAGCTTAACTACACGACCTGACACTATCCGGTAAATTACCTGCGGAGCACAGTACGCTTTCTCCCCCCCAAAAAACCCCCAAAAATCTTGTTATGACAATTGTTAGTCTTCGTTCTGTATGACTGAAGATTGGAATTGCCATCTCATGAACGCATTGTACCTTTGATGGGACATCAAAGACGAAAAAGTAGATGCGTGGAACATTGAGACGGGGCCCGTAACTTGGGGCTAGACTTGGTGAGGCAGCTAAAGTAAACAAGGTACTGGCGCGTTTCGATAAGGCTTCTCGTTTTTTGGCGTAGGGAAGTGATATTCGGAAATTAGACGCAAGACTTCAGAATCTATCCAACATTCACAAGATAGCAGGGTGAAATAAATTAACGAGGCATAGCCAAAAGGTATTGTATTGTAGCCTTTGAACCGAGCAATATGAACTCAAGACATGTCCCAATTTGTCCATGAAAATTATAAACAACCCTAGTAGCGGGCCATTCTCACACGATGTCTTGTCGAACATCCCGTTAGAACTCCATCATAAGCGCGCTTCCATATCCATTAAATCCCCCGCGAAAACCAGACACACCAGTGACTAATTTACAGAGCAAGGACAGCGGCGAGGAGACCAGCCAGGGAGGCAGAGCCGACGAAGAGAGCACCGGCGGCACTGTCAGAGCTGGTGGAGCTGGAAGAGGAGCCTGTGGCAGTGCCGGATGAGGACTCGGAGTCGGAGTCAGTGTTGGAGGCATTGGTGGAGTCGGCATCAGAGGCAGCGGCTGTGCCAGTGGCAGTAGAATCAGAGCCAGATGCACCAGTAGTCTTGGAGCCGGAGGAGCCAGAGCCAGCGGCACCAGTGGCGCGGGGAGTGCCGTCGATGGTCTTCCAGTAGTTGTCGTCAATGCAGCCCTTGACACAGCTGGCGTAGGCCTTGGTGTCGGCCTCACTGCCACTGCCCTGCTTGCAGTTGCCAACACACTGGTTGGTGGCGTTGACCTGAGCATCGTTGGGGGAGGGGACCTGTGATATTGGTATTAGTTTTTACTGTTGCCAGAGAATTCGCCAAAAGGAGACGACTCACGCTGATACAGTAGGACTGGCACTTGACATCACCAGCGTCACAAGCGTCAATGCACTTGTACTGGGAGGCCTGAGCAGGGTCAAGAGAGACCGAGGTGGCGGCAGAGGCAACGGCGACGAGGCCGGCAACGGTAGCGATGGTGAAACGCATTTTGGCTGGTGAGTTGGTGATATTAGGGTATTAGTTGTGTATAAGCGAAGGTATCTCGAGCAGAGTGAGCGAAAGTCGAACTTCTAACGAATGAAGGAGACTGGACGGGACAAGCAAGGTTGAGAGGGATGAGTATTACAATCATACGACGGGGCCGAAGCAGACATTTAAAGACAATCCAGCACCAAGCCTCCAGGGGGAAACCAGAGTCAACACAGCGAGCAGGGGAAGGGCGCCAAGGTTTGCCGGTCCATCGGCCTGATTAGCCCGTTAGCTTGGTGCTTGCTTCTTACGTCCATGCGAGGAGCAGTGACAAGGGTGCGGTGCCACAGTGGGAGCAACATGGCCGATCGACCGTGATGGGGGTGTCTGGGGAAGCCCGCCGGCCTCCTAATTTTAAATTTGCAAGCCATGATCCAGCAGACTAATTTGCCGTCCCTGTCAGGTCTGGCCTGGCACACTCTACTGCGCAGGAGCGTGGCCCGACCGGGGGAGTGCCTGGATAAGCCAGACGCCCTGCAATTCCGTTGCAGATCGTCAAGTTTTTTCTTTCCTTTTTTCGGACTTTCGAGTCTCGTTAAACTGCCTTGCGTTTGTGTGCGTGCGTGCGTGCCTGTTTGTACTGTGTATCCGTATCCAAGACCCACGACGTGGACCTGGTGTCACTAGGGAGCCTTCCATCCCATCAACTTCGCCTCCTCCCCCCCCCCCCCCCCCCCCCCAAAAAAAAAAAAAAAAACCCCCCCAAAAAAAACCCAACCACCCCCCCCCAGCGTCACGACAACACCAATTCCCACACCGCACTGTGGTTTGTTTTGTGGGTGGTTGGGGGCTTGAACCAGCACAAAGAACGAGGGGAGGGAGGGGGGGGTGCAGGAGGGCGACTCGCCCCCGACTCCGCCAGCACAGCGC
>JAHVYB010000312.1:0-34419 GCA_020623695.1 Calonectria henricotiae | reverse complement strand
AATAATAATGTATGTTGATTTGTTTGGGGTGGGGGGGGGGGGTGTGTGGGAAAAAGGTTGTTTTTTAAAGAACATAGTGCACCTCCGGGGTTCTCGAAGGGGAAAAAGAAAAAAAAAAAAAAAAAAATAATAATTTTTTTTTTTCTTTTTTATTTTTAAAAATAAATTAAAAAAAAAAAAAAATTTTTTTTTTTTTATTTTTTATTTTTTATTTTTATTTAAAAATTTTTTTTTTTTTAAAAAAAAAAAAAAAAAAAAAAAAAAAAGGTTTATTATTATCTTTATATTTATTATATTAATATAATATAATATTTAAATATAGTAATTATTTTTAGGATTAGACTATATACTATAGAATAGATAGATATTAACAAGGATCTTTTATTTTAATAATTCAAGTTTAATAGTCTTCTATATAAAGGCTATTATAATTATACTAACTAAAGTAGCAACTATATCTTTTTAATACAATTATTTAGTTCAATAGAAATCTTAAAACTAAGTTAATTATTATTTTAGTTAAGCTACTAAAGGGCTAGAACTAAAAGGCTTTCTTTATTTATTTTATTTTTTAAGATTTATATTAACTATAGCTCCTAGGGAAACCTGGTTAAAGCTGCTTTCTTATTTTTATTATTATACTTAAATATTATATTTAGTATAATAAAACCTATTTAAATAAATTAACTAATAGCCTTATATTCTAATAACTACTAATAGCTCTAACTTATCTATATAATAAATACTATAAAAGAAAATAAGAATAGTTACTAAAAAACACTTATCTTTTTATACTTTTATTATTATAATAATATATTAATAAATACTATTATAGCCTTAAGTAATAGCCCTATTTAATTATAAGAGCTAGAAAACTTAATACTATAAATACTTATAGCTAAATAGCCTAAATAGATTAATTAAGATAATTTACACTCCTAAGAACCCTAATACTAGTACTATTTTAAACCTATTCTTTTAGAAATTAATAATTATATAATATATTAATAAAAATAATCTTATTATACTATAATTAAATACTATATTTATTTTATACTATAAGTAAAATAATATTTCTTTCTTAGCTAGCTAATAAATTATAATACTAATATTACTATTTCTTTATTAGCTAGCTAATAAATTATAATCCCTATATTTCTATTTCTTTATTAGCTAGCTAATAAAGTATAATCCTAATATTTCTAATACTATATAATTACCTACCTAAGCCTATTACCCTTAAATACTTTAAGTACTTTTACCCTTTATCTCCCTATATATATATATATATATATATATACAAATTTATATACTATAAATTATAATATATATATTACTATTATACCTTTTAATATAATAGTATTCTTACCTACTTATAAATAAGCAGAGGAAATAAGTAGGTATAGTAAACCCTTTTTCTAGCTAAAATTATATATTACTTATAATAACTAGCCTAGATTAATCTCTATTAAAATCTCTTACCTTCTCTTTCTACCCTAGACTTCTATTTTAGCTCTTTTCTTAATATCTTAAATTTCTTATTATAAGTTATAATATATAAAATAAATAGATAATTATTATTATAAGTAATTACCTAAATACTAGCTAGTAGCTACCTAAATACTAATTACTAACTACTTAAATAATAATTAGCCTTACCCTTCTTTATTTATTTATAATTTTTTATTATTTAAATAATCTCTTTTTCTCCCCTCCTTTTACCTTACCCTTACCTTTTTATTTCTTTATCCTTACTTTCCTTTATATTAATCTATATATAACTCTTCTTTATTTCTTATTACTTTTACTTAAATCTATCTATAAGTAATATATAAAGGCATTCCCTTTATTTATTATAATAGTAAAGCCTATAATTACTAATATAGCAAAGCCTATAGTTACTAATATAGTAAAGCCTATAATTACTAATATAGCAAAGCCTATAATTACTAATATAAAAGAGTAAATATACCCTACTTATTCTTAGATAGCTATATAATAACTAGTTCTTATTAGCCTAGATAATTAATTGCTCCCTAGCTACTTAAAAGAGATTATAGTATATCTTAGAAGTAGCTTTTTTACTAATCTTTATATTACTATAAAGTATATTTAAGGCTTATATATATTATTATATATTAATATAAATATCTAAATTTAGAATAGTACTAATTCTAATTAAGTGCTCTATCTTACTATTAAGCTATAGTCTCTTAATACTTTAGAAGAATACTTTATTATAGATTTAGACTAAACTAATATATTAAATAGGTTTATCCCTTATATATAGTAGGATATTAATAAGCTTTAAGATAGGTATATCTCTAGAAAGTATAAGAAGATATTTAATAATACTATACTAATTATAAATAATCCCTAGATTATAGTTACTTAGCTTTTATATTATATAGGAGATAATATTATTTACTTAAGAATTAATATTAAGCAAAGTAACTTAATTATTCTCCTTTCTAAGTAGTTTTTTAATTACCTTATAGATTATAATATAGCTATATAAACTTATAGCTAAGTAATTATTATGGCCTTTAATCTTAGTAATAGTACTAGTAATATAATAGTATTTATATTTCTTATAATAGATAGATAGATAGACTGCTAAGGTAGCTACTAGTAGCTGCAAGTAAGTATTATACTATTCCAAGATATTTACTCTAATACCTAAGGTATAGCTAATAATTTAGCTTTTAAAAATCTTAATCTTAATAACAGGAAATCCTGGTAAGCGGTGAGTGGCTAGTCCCGATTAGGAAAGGAAAAGTGGATCTTGGATCTAGTGAGTAGTGGTAAGTGGTGGTAAGTGGTGGTAAGTGGAAAATCCTATGCTTAAATACATAAGATTTTAGCTAGCTATTAGAAAATTAGTATAGCTATTATATTAAATTTAGTAAGTAGTAGTAAGTGGAAAATCCTATGCTTAAATATATAAGATTTTAGCTAGCTATTATATAATTAGTAAAAATAGAATAAGCTAATAAAATATATAAATAATTATTAAGATAATAAGAAAATATTATATAAAAAATAATAAATAGATTAATAAGTTTATATTTAGTTTTATTTAATAAAATAAACTCTTTTAAATTTAAAATATTATTCTATCTATATAATATACCTACTCCTTTAAACTAGGCTTTTAATTTAAGCTAGAATATTATTATTCTATATATATAGTCCCTAACCTACCTTGTTTAATTAGGTCTAAAATATCACTATTTCCACTTATATAAAAAACCCACTACTTCGGACTAACTAAGCTTCTAATTTAGGCTGGAATATTATTATTTTATATATATAGTTCTGGACCTATACTATTTAATTGGGCCTAGAATATTATTACTCCTACTTATATAAAGGACCTACCTTATTTAACTAGGATTGGAATATTATTACTCCTACTTATATAAAGGACCTACCTTATTTAACTAGGACCAAAATATTATTACTCCTACTTATATAAAGGACTTACCTTATTTAACTAGGACTAGAATATTATTACTCCTACTTATATAAAGGACCTACCTTATTTAATTGGGATTGGAATATTATTACTCTTACTTATATAATACTATTATATATATATAAACCGCCCCTTTGCATTTTTAACTTAAACCTTTATTCTTTCTTTTAATATCCTTATAGGTCCCCCTAACCCTCCTATAGCTACCTAAGTATCCTATAACCCCCCTTCCTATTATATACCTTTATATTAGATTATAATTAGCTATATATTTTTACTTATAATATTTTACCCTATTACTAGTAATTATATATAATAGGCCAAAGAATTTATATTATAAATAAAAGTAAAAAGGGTAAGTAGGTAAGTAATAGCAAATTAACTAATTTCCTGCTAATCTTACCTATTATACCTAATATACTTACTACCCCATAGAATATCCCTAATCTATAAAATAAGTTTATATACTTTATACTAATTTAACCTTACTTACTCTAAGTAGCTTTGCCTACTAATACCCCTATTAATACCTCTGCTAATATTACTACTCCTATGCTAAATAACCAAGCTAAAGAGGCTAAGTAAAAGCTAAATATATAGAAGTTTCTCTCTATGGCTTATTTCTAAGGTAAAGATTACCTACCTATATTAAATTAGTGTAATTTCTTCTTATTTAATTATCTATACTATAAGTATAAGGAGAAGAAGTTTAGTGCTAAAAAGTCCCTCTAAGCCTAGTAGAAATAGAGAGATTTTGGGTATCTAACTTATATACTAATCCAGTAGAAATAGAATACTATTATTATAAATTTTAATATACTTACTTAGTATAATAACTTTTAATCTATTGCCCTAATAGTATTATTTATAGATATTATTAGTAAGTTATTATATACTTATTTATATTCTTATTCTCCTCCCTATTTAATATAACTATAATCTTATGCATTAGTATATAATCTACCCCCCTTCTACACTATATACCTATTTATTAGATTCTTCTTCTTATCCTCCTTATTTAACCTAACTATAATCTTATGTACTTATACATTAGATTCTATTTTATATATTACTTATATATCTATTTTCTCCTTAACCCTCCCCTTAATCTTATTCTAAATACTATATACTTATATATTAGATTCTGCCTTATATATATTATTTTCTAGATTTATATTATTATATAATCTAGTAACTTGCTAATTTTATACTAATATATAATATATTATATATCTTTCTTTATTATTTTAATTAATATTTTACTTTTACTTTAATACTAAAGAAGTTAAAGAATAATAATAATACTTAAATCTAAATACTTATTAATATTAATAAGAAGGAAGGTATTAATAAAGATAAAGATAATAATAATATATAAACTTGGTTTATTATATTATACTATTATATAATTACCCTTAAGAAGGATAAGTTTTTAACTAGAAATAGTATAAATCCCCTATTTAATAAGATAATTAATACTATAAAGGAAGCTTACTATTATAACCTTCTGGCTAAGGTAGAAAAGTATTATAAACATCTAATCTTTATTTCTATTATAAAGCTAAAGATAGGAGATACTTAAAAGCTGCGCAAAATTAACCCTATTAGCACTATCTTAGTATATATTATATAACTCTTGCTCTTTGCCCTTGTTTAATAGGCTATAGATCTTAAATTTTCCTATAACCCTTTGTAATATAATTATAGATATTTATTGCCCTTTAGTAAAAATACTAATAAAAAGCTAGAGGGAATAAGGTTTACTTTGGAAGATATTTATTATATAGTCTTATTAATATACTATATAAATATATAATAAAATGCCTAATCTAATTACCTAAATACTAGACTGCCTTCTAATAATACTTATAAGTAGCCTAGTTATATAGATCTAGACTTTTCTATTAATACTGCCTTAATTACTATAAATCCCTATCTTAAGTTATAGTAAATTAAATTTCTCTAGTTTAAAGCTAATACCTAAGCTATAGAGAAAGAGTATACTAAGCTCCTTAAGAAGAAGAAATAGAAATAGTTAGAAACTAAGCTTAAGGGCTAGATTAGGGAGCTAGAGGATAATACTATAGATATTTAGCCTATAAAGGGTTTAGATATTATTAATATTAATACTATTATCCTTAAGTAAATATAGTCTACCTATTTTACCTAATAAATATATAAAAAGATCTAAAAAATAAGTCTAAGCTTAGCTAACTTTAAACCATTGGATAATAAGACTTATTATCTTTTGCTTAATATTCTAAAGAAAAGATATATTTTCCTTAATTAAAAGCTTATCCTTTAATATATTAAGTCTATCCTACTCTCCCTTAATATCCTTGGTTGCTTTAATTTGATAGATATATATATTAAGAAGTAACTTAAGTTTTCTAATATGTAGAAAATCTTGCAGAAGAACCTAGGAGATCTATAGTCCCTTGAGTAGGAAATAAGAACCTAATATTTACTAGATTGCCTTATAAATTCCCTTTAGCCTACCTAGGATTATAATATTAATAAAATTTTAAGAGATTATAACCTAGACCTATTTCCTAATACTTAGATTTTACCTTAGTATACCTATACTTAGCCTTTTAAACCTTACTAGCTAATTAGTAAATTATAATCTTATAAAGTTATATATTACTAGTTATTTTATATATATATATATAAGATTATACCTCTTTATTATTACTAACTTTAATAGATACTAAAATAATTATACTATAAGTAATTAATAGGTAGTAATATATAATACTTACTAATAAAATAGGAATAGGCAAAATAAAGATATACCTATCTACTATTTACTTTTATAATCTTATATTAAAGTATTTAATAGTAATTACTAATATTTTTTATAAACTATAGCTTATTTTAACCTTAGTTAACTTACTTTACTAGGCAATTAATAAAATTAAGTCTAATTTCCTGCATTTTAAGCTACTAGTCTTTTATAGTACTAATAGTAACTTTAAGGAGTATAATATCTAGGTTTTAAATAAGAAGAAGCTGCTTAAATATCTTATTATTGCTATAAGTAAAAAGGGTAAAAAGGATCCTATTATAAGTATTATCTTATATTTGTATATATATATTATTTGACTATATACTTATATATTAGATTATAGCTAATAGGTATAAATTAGACTAAATATATTATTATTTTATTAAGTTATCCCACCTTCTTAGGTTATCTTTTTTATAAGAATAAAAAGCTTTTTTACTTTATTAGTAATTTTATTCCTAAGTCTATTTAAAAGCAATATAATAAGCATTCTAACCATAAGGAGAAGGAGTAGCTATCTATATCCTATCTCTCCTATTACACTATATTTACTCTTAAAGAATAGGAAATTTGTATTTTGCCTAAAAATATAAAGGAGTACCCTAATAGTAATCTGGTTATATACTTACTATATAAACCTAAGTTTAAGGATATTAAATTCTAGTTTCTAATTACTAATAAGGCTTAATATATTAGGAAGCTAACTAGCTTATACTATAATATCCTCTAACTTATTAATTAAAGGAAGATTATATAGATTATAGGAATATTACTTACCTTATTACTTTATAATATTTTATTATTTTTTAGCCTAACCTAGCTATAATATTATATTAATTAGGAATTTAAAGCTTTAGAAGTTAGCTAAGTATTAGATTTATTTATAAAAGAATATAACCTACTTACTAAATAAATAACCTTTCCTAGCCCTAGTAATAAGGATAATATTATAAAGGGTATCTTTACTAATAAGTACCTCCAAAAGTATCTAAGTATATCTAAGGTCTAAGAGGCCTTTATTGCTAATAAAGAGATTAAACTATAGCTGCTTAATCTGAAATTCCTAATTACTATAGGTTATAGTATAGGCTGGGGTATAGACCTTAGTACTAAGGTTATTTAGAGTATCTTAAAGATAATATAGATTTATTATACTATAAGGACTAGTATAACACTACTAGATAGCAAGACTATTTATTCTTCCAAAGGATTACTTCCCTTAATTATTTAGGTAAAAGAAATCTCCTTTAAACCTAGTATATTTAACCACTAAAATAGCCTTGAACTTAGCAAGCTTTTTACTAAGACCCTCTTTACTAGTAGTAATAATGCCTTAGATAAGACTACTATTACTTCCTCCTAGGCAAATAGCTCTACTAAGCTATATTTAAACTTTAGTATTTATTAAATAGGTATTCTTATATCCTTTAATCCTTATTTAATATTAATACTTAAGGCTAAAAACCCTATACTATTTAGGAATATAGAGAAGCTAAAATATAGCTTTAAGGTATTAAGTATAAATAAATTATATAATTAATGCTTAGTCTAAAATTATAAGTAAAAGGCTAGCTAGGATAAGTAACTACTAGCCCTAGGTATATAATATATCGAAAAAATCATCTATAATAATACTAATAGCAGGCTAGAATATATTTATAAAAATACTTACAAAGATCCCTATATACTATTCCCTAAAGACTGTGCTAATACTCTATACTGGTTTTATACCTAAAGCCCTATCCTTATTACTATACTTAATAGGGCTTATAATTAGGTTTAAGTAGATAAAAAATATATCCTTTATTATATTAATATTCCTTAGATCTAAGGGTAAGTCTTTATTTTATTATCCTACTCTATTATAACCTTTATTTATACCTATATAGCTTTATTATTATAATTTTATGCATGCCTATATTAGATTCTGCCTATAGATATACTAGGCTAATATAAGTATATATAAGATTATACTTAGTCTTAACTTCTATAGGAGCAATTAATGCTTATATACATAAGATTATAACTAGGCTTAAGAAAATTATTACTAATATACTAATAAAGTTATTATGTCTATTTTTATACTTACTAAATATAATATTACTACTATTTAAGTATTTAATAGCTAGAATAAAAGGGTAAAGGTTATTTAAGATTAGAATAATAAAACAATTAACCTAGAGGTTTTTATTGCTAATATTTATATAATATCTATAGGGGTTAATATATATATAGCTTATTTCTATGATAGGTTTCTTTGCTAGTACCTAAGCCCCTAAATAATATTATAGATTATTATATAATTTATTTAAATTAGCTAAAAAGATATTATTTACTTTTTGCTTTTTAAGGTTATTAATACCTATTATAATAATATTAAATAGCTTAATATTATTAAGTATATAGTTTTAATATTACCTAAGGCTAACCTTTCTAAATAGCTTAACTATAAGCTTTATAAGATTATTTTATATAAATTTATTAAGTTTTATTAGTATTAACCTTTTAATTACTATACCTAGCTTATTAAGTAGGAAAAGGAGGGTTATAATATAGATTACTACTCTCTAGAGATATACCAGCTTAGTTATATAATCTCTATAGTTATTCTCTCTATCCTCCTTACTACTAATAAAGATAAGACTTTCTAGTCTATAAATATTAATTTTATTATTAAGGGCTACTATTAATTTACAAAGAAATATAATATACTAAGCTAAATAGAGAAGTTTTTTTAGTAAAAGAATAAGGTTATTTATAAGTATATTATAAAGAGTTTTTAAGAAATTATTCCTAAGGTTAAGTAAGATAGTAAAAATAATAAAGATTTGTTAGGCTATAGGTAATATTAGTGCTAGGCTACTATTAAGTAAATAAAGGGGAATTCTAAACTTAGTAAAGAGTAAGTTCCTCTAGATACTAACTTCTCTAATAATGAAATTAATACTATTAAGGATATAGGATAAGATATAGTAAAAGTAAAAAGTAGTGTAGATATAGAGGGGGAGGATATTAGTATTAATATAGATATTACTGTGGATATTATTATGGAGCAAAATAAGGAGTTTAATATAGAGGATATTAATATAATCCTAGGCAAAAAAGGTCCTGCTTCCCTGGCTATTTCTAATGCTTTACTGTCTAAGACCTAGAAGCAGAAGTATAATAAGTAGGGCAAGAGCCCTAAATTGCCTAAAATACCTAAGTAGCCTAAGAAATAGATAATTTTTATCTAGGAATATATAGCTAGGAATATATAGCTAGTAGTAGTAGTATATTAAATAGGGTTAGTAAGAATTAAACCTTTTAGTTAGACCTATTATTATTATATTAATAGCTATAATAAAAGTAAAGTAATACTTTAATAGTATATAATATAATATTAGCTTATATCTTATTTAATAACTCTTTTATAAATTTTTTAATTAAATTCCTCTTTTTTTTTAATTTTTTTTTATACTTATAAAACTTATATTACTTAGCTAATTTCTATCTTTCCCTTTATCCTTTAAACTTTCTATTTAATAACTCTTTTATAAATTTTTTAATTAAATTCCCCTTTTTTTTTAAATTTTTTTTAATACTTATAAAACTTATATTACTTAGCTAATTTCTACCTTTTCCTCTATCCTTTAAACTTTATTCTATCTAGTAGCTATAATCCTATATATAAGTATATAATATATAATTAGGGTTAGGGTTAGGATTAGGATATATGTTATTTTACATGCTATTTACCTATATATACTATTAACTATAACCTAGCTTTTCTTTCTTATACCTTCTATTATTATTATTACCAGTCTATTATTTCCTCCCCTGCTTTCTTTGCTATGTATATATTTATAAGATTATAATATATAATTAAATACCTTTTATAGTTAGTATTTCTATTATATACCCTATTAAAAAAACTCTAACCTATTATTAGATTATAAGTATATATAAAAATTAGCCTTATAATACCTAGTTATTTACTATACCTTATTCTTATTAGTTAATATTAATCTTATGCGCCTATTTATAAGATTATTATTTATTAAATATTATATAGAACATTAAGATTTATATATCTTTAGTTAATCTTTTACTATAGTTAGTTTATTTATGCCCTTATTTATAATATTATAGCTAAGCTAGTAGATAGTGCTATTTATTGAGATTAAACACTTCTTTATTATCCTATCTATTAGGTCTATATATTATAAAAAATACAAGGCTTTCTTACTACCTTATAAATATTTATTATTAAGGTATATATAGCTTTATAATAATAATAATCTTAAGGAAATAGAGAGGGCTTAAGTATTTAAGTTCTTTATAGGTTATAATATATTAGATATTATAAATATTATAATCTATAAAATAAAGCTATAATAGCTTAACTTAGTTAAACCCTTTCCTTTTCTTAATAATACTATTAATAATTTAGGATATAGGAATTATAATAAGTGTTATAAAAGCCCTAAAGCTATGAGAGCTTATTAAAGAACTATATATATACTTAAAGAGGTTAGTATATACTATATTTAGATATAGGGCTTCCTTATATAAGGTAATAGGATATTTTTCTATTTTAAGGTGACTATATTAGTTTCTAGTATATAGTTACTATTAGTACTTATTATAAAGAAGGAGGCTGTATTAGGGATAAATACTATGCTACTATTATATTATTTAAAGGAAATACCTAATATCTTTATATTAAAACTAGGGTTTAATTAATACTTAGAGATCCTTAACTTTAACTAAGTGCTCTTATTATTAGGCCCTCTTAACTAGAAAGCTAATTAGTTTAATTATTTCTATATAAGGATAGCTAAGATAATAAAGGAGATTATATAGGTATAGGACTAGCTACTAAGCAAGGTATTAAACTACTATACTTAATAGCTTTAACCCTTTATAGGTCTATTACCTGTGGAACTAAATATATTGGTATTATATTGCTATTATCTAGCTAAAGTTTTTAATATTATCTTTAATTTAATAGACCCTCTAAGTAGACTTATTTCTTCTATTTAGTTTATAGAGATATAAAGAGATTTATTATACTATCTAAAGACTTATTACCTTATAATATCTATTGAAATAATAATTCTATTCTATAATATATTCTAGTTACTTATTAATTAGTAGCTTTTCTCTAATGTTTTTAAGTCCCTTCTTCTCTTAGCCCTTGTTATTTTGTTTATATAAGAGCTGGGATAGTGGTCTTATACTAGGTAATATCTTAACTATTTTAGTGTGCTTATTAAGTTTATGCTCTTATATATACTTAAGTGTGTAAAGTCTATATATATATAATAGCTTATAAGCCTCCTCCTAATCCTATTAAAGAATAAGATAGCTTAGTAAATTTATATATCTAGTAATTTAGTATTTATTATGCTAATTTCTATGGTATACTCTTAGTAAGGTATTACCTAAGATATTAGAAAGACCTAATATAAGCTAGACCCTATTAACTAGGTTAATAATACTATCTAGTTTGGAAAGTATAATAAAATAATAGCTAATATAATTAAGATTATATATATTAATATATAGAATCTTACTAAGTAGCTTTATAGCTGCCTCTTAATACTAAAAGACTTAACCCTCCTAGAGAATATACTATGCCTAGTCCTACTACTTAATAATATCTATAATAACCCTGCTAAGACCCTCCAAGGGTATTTTTTTCTTAATTACTATAAAAACAATTAGTTATATTCTTATATATAGAGACTATTAATACTAATAAACTAAGTCCCTAGCTTAAAGGCTAAATTTATATCTAAGGATATAATTAAACTATAAAGAGCCTATAAATACTTAGTAATAATTAACTATTTTCTTAGGACCTTTGCTATATTAGTGTATATTACTAGCAATTAACTAGCTAGAGCCCCTAAACTCCTCTCTATTAGCCTTATTAATATTACCTTATCCCTATATAATATTTTTATTATTAATAGGTGCCTCTTAATATATATAATATACTATAAGGGTATATCTAAATCCTAGAAGGAGAAACTAATTTAGTGCTTTCTTTCTAATAATCTTAGTAAGATCTTAATAATCTACCTTACTCTTGTCTACCCTTTTATATAGAAGCTTTTTATAATAGTAGAGCTAATTACCTTAGTAATCCTAATTAGTTTTCTCTTTATTAGTTAATTTACCTAGTATACTACCCTTAATAAGACTACTTATAATAACCCTAGTAGTATAATCTTATGCTTATATATATTAGATAATAGCCTAGGTAAGAGATATATAACCCCCTTCCTATTACTAAAGCTTATACTTATATATATTAGATTCTACTTTTATTAGGAACTATAATCTTAATTACCCTAACCTACCTAACTTATGCTTATATACATTAGATTATACTAATATAAGTATTATATACTTACTACTAAAATTATAGATTATCTTAATACTTAGTAATTAAATAATTAAAACTATTAGTTTTATTATTAGGTAAGGTTTAAGTATTTATAATTAGTATTATATATATATTACCCTAGGTTATTAATATATTAGAAGAGTGCTATATAACCTATACTTATAGAATAGTATATACTTAGACTTTATTAATCTAGAGTATATTACTAAAGATAATAAAGATAAGAAGGCTAGTGGATTACTATATATAGATACTAATACTAGGGTTATATTTAATTATTAGGCTGCCTATAGGTCTAGGGTTTTAGCTAATATATATATACATAAAATATTTAGTACTATCTTACTAGGCCTTATTATAATATTTCTACTTATTAGTATAGCTTAGTATAGCCTCCTTAGGTTAGATTATATTTTATGGAAGAGGAAAAAGACTAATACTAAGAATAAAGATAATAATCACTGCCTTTAGATTATCCGGCTCTTATTAATATAATAATTAATATTAGATAATATAGCTAAGCTAATACTAAGAAGTTCTAATGTTACCCTTTGAAACTACTAATATTAAGTATTAAATGTAGTCTATAAAGCTATAAATAATATTATTTATATTTTGGGAACTAGCTTTAGAAAGAGCTTATTCTTTATACTCCTTATATTTATTAATTAGGGGAGGGTTATTATTATTATTATACTATTAGTAGTATTATAAAATGATCTTTAGGTATAATTAATAGTTATTAGGATATAGTTAATAAAGTAGACTAGGGATACTATAACTAATTCTATATATATTATACTTATTAGCCCTAAATAAATATAATAGGTAGAGTAGGTATAGTTTTTTACTATATTAAGGGATAAAAACTAACTAGACTTAATAGTAATTAATAAGGTCTATCTTATATTAGATAGTAATAATAACTTCTGCTAGTTACTTTAACTTATTAGTTCTTATATTGCTAAATTATACCTATGTAGACTATTTCTAATAGTAACTCTCCCTAGATAGAAGATATATAAATTTAAATAATTACTTTAAATTGATAATGTAAGGCTTATTAGGGCTAATATAAATAGACTAAATTTAAGGTTTAGTTATATTAATATCTAGACTAAAGAGGTATAGCTATTAAAGGTCTAAGAATTCCTTAATATTTTTAAGTTAAGCTTTAATAAGCTATAGAAGGCTATTATTTACTATAGAATAATTAACTAATATATAACCCTGGCTAAGGCAACTAGTTAGGGTCTTTATTATACCTAGCTAAATAAAAATAAGAGGGAATTAGTACTATAAACCTAGACCTTAAACAAGGGTATTATTATTACTATAATAGTATTAGGTCTAAGTATTAATATACTAGATATTATATATATTATTATTATAGGAGAGCCCTATTCTATAATTAATATAATATAATAAATAGGCTAAGTAGGCAGGGGTAGTTTAGTTATAGTAGAGATAGTTCTTATTTATAATAAACCTAGGAATCCTAGCCTAGCCTCCTAGGCTAGGGAGACCTACTATAGACAATCTCTTATACTTTACTTTAATAGCATTTAATATAATAAATATAGATTTAGTAAAGTACTTTATAATATATATTCCTAGGTATATATTATATAGGATATACCCTATAGCTAAGCTATCCCCTTAATAGTTCTAGCTATTATACCTACTCCTAAGATAATAACCCTTTTACAAAGACTACTACTTAAGATAATAACCCCTTTACAAAGACTACTATCTAAGCTAATAATCCCCTTATAAAGACTACTATCTAATAGTACTAATACTAATACTAATTCCCTGCTAACCTTAAACCGGATTAAAGTATTAGTATAAAAGTACTAATAATAAATTGCTAAGGGTACTATAGCTACTACTTATAAATATTCTAATATAGATGCTTTATATAAGTTCCTAATTAAACTAGATACTATAGAAATAGTCTATATATTTTATTACCTATTTTAGTAAGATTAAAGCTTTATATATTAGTTATCTTAGTATAAACAAAATAATCTATTTTACCTATCTTATCTAAGTCCCTATAATATAAAAGACTAAATATATAAAATAATATCTAAGGGGTATACTAGGTTTAAGTTAGAGAAATACTTATTATATTTTAAGTATTAGTGCCTATAGAAGTAATACCTAGCCTAGTCTAGTACTCTAAGAGTTCTATATATATTATACCTTTTCTAAGACCTAATTAGTATTATTATCTATAGCTATCTAGATAAGCTAGAAGATACTATTTAGTAATATAATAACCTATAAAAAGAGCTTAAAATCTCTATTATAAATCCCTTTAGCAATTCTAATTATAAGTAATAGCTTAAGTCTAAATATAATTTATAGAATAATCTTTAAATATTAAATCTTATTATTATAATAGTAAGGCTATGTTTTAATATAGATTTATTTAACTAGGTAAGCTAGGGTTTTTCTTTATTTTTTTAAGGGTTTAATGATTATAATCTTATATATAAGTATATAATTATCCGGAGATATTTATTATTATTATATATAGGTTTATAGGATTATTATTATTATATATAGGTATATAGGATTATTATTATTATAAATAGGTATATAGGATTATTATTATATATAGATATATAGGATTATTATTATTATAAATAGGTATATAGGATTATTATTATAAATAGGTACATAGGATTATTATTATATATAGGTATATAGGATTATTATTATATTAATATATAATTAAAACTAGGAAGAATTAATTATAACCTATACTTAACCTAATTACTTAAAAGAATATTTAAGTTACCTATTATTAAAACCTATTTATTATTACTTATAATAAAAGTAATCTATCTATAGTTTTCTAGATTAATCTATCTTATTTAACTTACTCTTTATATATTTTACTATCTATTTTCTATTATCTAATAACTACTACCTAAAGATAGCAATAAGATTAACTACTAGATTAATTAGATTATAAAGAAGATAGTTTAGCTCTTAGGTCTCTTATAAATCCTTATATAAATAGTTAGTTTATATCCTACTATATAAAGAGATAATTATAATATACTAGGATATATTTAACCCTATTTTAATACTAAATCCTATATAAAAAGCTTACTATCTTAAGAACAATATTATTAATATTATAAAGCTATTATTATAGGTTAGTAAGAACAACCCTAAGCCTCTAATATACACTTACCTATTAAGTATATACTAGCTTTTATAGTAAGTATTAAAGGTTCCTATAAACCCTATAGCTATAGTACTCCTATCTCTACCTATCTAAACCTATAAACTAGATAATATCCTAGCTATATTTATAAGGTGCTTTGTAGTATACTATTTCTATATCCTAGCTAAAAAGAATTTTATATAGTTAGAATATATACTATAGATTATATAATAAGGTTCCCTTATAAAGGAAGGTTTAATACTTATAGGTAGTAGTATAGATCTTATTTACTTTCTCTTAACTTAGTATAATACTTAAATAGTACTAGCCTGCTATATTAGACTTTATAGGCATTTATAGATAGTTAAGTAAGTTATAAGGAAATTAAAAGAGAAAAGAAAAAAAGATAAAAAGTAAAGAAGGAAGAGAATTTATAAGTAGGGTGAGAAGGGAAGCTAGCTTTTTTATATTTGTATTATTTACTTGTTTGTTTATTTATTTATATACTTATTTATATACTTATTTATATGATTATTTATTTGCTTATTTATTTACCTATTTGTTTGCCTATTTATTTGTTTATATAATTATTTATTTACCTATTTATTTGTTTATATAATTGTTTATATACTTATTTATTTGCTTGATTATTTGTTTACTTATTTATTTACTTGTTTATTTGCTTATTTATTTACCTATTTATTTATTTACTTATTTATTTACTTATTTATTTACTTGTTTATTTGCCTATTTATTTGCCTATTTATTTGCTTATTTATTTATTTACTTGTTTATTTGCTTGTTTATTTATTTGCTTATTTACTTATTTACTTGTTTATTTACTTATTTATTTACTTATAAATTTATTTATTTATTTACTTATTTATTTACTTATCTATTTATTTATTTTAAATACTTAAAATTTATATAATTTACTAAAACAAATTTTAAATCTAATAAAAAGAGTAATATTTAAATAATTAAAATTAGTATATTTTAATATACCTTAAATATAAAGGTAATACCTATTTTAATACTAATTCTCTATATAAATAAATATATTAAGAGATATATACTACTATTATTTAACCCAACTAAATTTAACCTTAACCCTAACCCTATACTATACTATATCATATTATCTTAAACCCGGGCTGGGCTGATCAAAGATATAAATAGGGTTCAGGTTAAGATAGTTTATATATAGGGACTTAGTTATTTTTTAAAGCATAGGCAAAAAAGAAAAAATAAATTAATATTAATTCCATAATAATAATATATATAGTATAAATAGACTTAAAAATCAAAAGACCAAATAATAATATTTATATAATAAATAGATTTATTTTTTATTCCTTCTTCTTCTATTTATATATATAAAAAGAGCTAATTCTTAGGTTAATTTTAGCAATAATAGCCTATACACAGGGTAAAGAAGATTTTAAGAATATAAAAATACAAATAGAGTAGCTAATAGATATATATTTAAAGCATTTAGAACCCTAGTTAATATATAAGGCAGCTAATAAGAGGTTAAATAAAGTATTAGGAATCCTTATAAGTAGGGCACCAGGGAAAAAGTAGGGTAGTTAATAGGCAGAGGGATAGGGCTTAGAGTTAGAGTAGGTAAGTAGATTAGTTAAATAGATAGGCTAGGGTAGAAAGTATTAGGAAGGGAGATATTAAAAAAGAAGGTATTAGGGTAAAAGTAGGTAGAAATTATAAAGAGAAAGGTAGATAGGTATATAGTATATATAATAATATAAAATTAAGCCTAAGTAAATAAGGATAAATAGCAAATATTTATTACCTAAGGGATAAAGAATTAAGAGCTTTTTTATAAATTAGCTAATAAAAATCTATTATAAATATTATAGGTTTATATAACTAAGAAATAATATAAGCTAAAAAAGCTAATAATATAAAATTCTAATTATAAGGTAAGTAACTAAAAAAATCCTACCTATTTATAGTAGAATTCTAGAAAGAGTAACTAATCTTATTTTAAAGAGTAAGAATATTATTATAAATAGATAGATAAATAACTAATCCTAATTACCCTATAGCTAGGTTTAAATCATACCAGCTAATTAAAGCTTAACCTACCTATTCTAAGATTAACTACTAAATCTAAGGTACTTAATCAATCCTAGTAATATTAATCTATCTATCCTTATACTAGGTTCTAGTTAGCTTAAGGCCTTTATCTTTTAGTTAATAACTTTTTATTATTTAACTTTGCTTATAGGATTAATCTAGACTAGACTATTATATTAGTTAGTAGTCTATTCTAATAAGATTTTAGTTAATTATATTACTAGCTAAATATTTATCTAACTAATTAACTATCTAATAAACTATTTATAATCCTAGTAGGGCCCTACCTATAGGCCTTACCTTCTATTTATATACTAATTACTATCCTTTTACTATTTTACTAGGTACTATATTTATATATTTTAGCCTAAGTAATAGAACCAATAGAATTATAGGGCCCCCCTCTAAACTATTTATTACCTTAGATTCTTATAGTACTTTAGTATAAAGAGGCAAAAAAAGTAAATATAATAATAATAATAATAAATAAGAGAAAAAGAAGATAGAAATGCTATAGTAACCTATAACTAAGAATAAAATATATAAGAGGAAAGGAAAGGAAAGGAAAGAAGAAAATAAAAAATAAAAAATAAACCTCTTTTATTCTCTTTTATAATTAGATTAATTAAATCTTTTTTTACCCTATTTTTATTATATACCTAAAGAATATATATATAAGAACTTTTTATCTTAAAAAATCCTTTCTAAATAATAGATTATTATACTATACTTACTACTAAAAAGGCAATAAAAAATAAAGTATATTTATAGTATTACTAGAATAAATAATAGTATTAATACTAGAAATAAGTATAATTATTAGTATCTAAAGACCCTAATATTAAACTAATATCTTAGGGTTCCCCTAATAGCTAACCTACTACCTCTATATTATAGCTATTATAGTAGAGATATAAAAGTCCTTACCTAGCTCTTAGAAACACTTACTCCCTATTATAGTAAAAATATAAAAGTCCTTGCCTAGCTCTTAGAAATACTTGCTCCCTATTACAGTAAAAATATAAAAGTCCTTACCTAGCTCTTAGGAATACTTACTCCCTATTATAATAAAAATATAAAAGTCCTTGCCTAGCTCTTAGGAATACTTACTTCCTATTAAACACTACTCTCTTATTTATATTATCTAACCCTTTAACCACCCTATTTAGTTATTTTCTTGACCAGAGAATAAAAAGTCCCCTATTTATTAACTAATATTTATTTTCCCTATAAATTAGTAAGTTATTAGTAAAGATAGTAGAGAGCTTTAAATTAGGCTTATTATCCCCCTTACCTAGTTATATACCTACTTTAAGTAACTTAAGGTAACCTAATAATACTCTAGAGTTAGATAATACTCTAGAGTTAAATAATACTCTAGAGCTAAGCAATAATCTAAATAGCAAGGGACTTTCCCCCTTTATTACTTCTAGCCTTAGACCTAGCTCTAATCCTAAACTTAGCCCTACTATTAGCTATAGCTATAACTAATATTCAAATTTAAGCTTATTACTAAGCTTAATAGTAATATTAACCTTAATCCTAAGTTTAATCTCCTCCTTCTTCTCCTTTTCCTCCTTTTCCTCCTCCTTCTCTTTAATTTTTAGTTCTTATATTACTTTCTTGGAAAATAATACTCTTAAAGACTATTTAAATATTATTTTTAAATAGGGACCTAGAATCTTAATTTATAATAAGAAGTTATATTCTTATTAAAAGATATATTATTATATTATAAAAATACTTTTTTATTATTATTACTAATACCTATCTATAAATCCTATCCCCTCTAGCTAAGACTATTACTATATATTATAATAAACTATTAATTATATCTACTTAGCTATACCCCTCTGATCTTATATTTTTAATCTAAGTAATATATATTAGCTATAATCCTACTTAAGATAATAGCTAATTATCCTTAGCTAGCTATCTATATAATTACTACTATCCTTTTCCTTCTAAAAGATATAAGATAATATTCCTTTATTTAAAATTATTATATCTTACTACTAAGATATTAATAGTATTTAGATAGGAGCCTAAGATCTTAGTACTATTTATACTCCTAATACCTTTTATCTTTTATTCTAATTCTTTACTACCTATAATATCTCCTTTAACTAGGTTATCTAGCCTTATAGTCTTAACCTTACCTATATATATTATATTCCTATTAGCTTTATATATACTAATAGTATTTACCTCTATATCCTCCTCTTCTTTCCTTATACCTAAGCTAGCCCTAAAAGTATTAAGATTAAAGCCTTAGCTAATTTACTCTTACTAAAATAATAAAAGGACTTATATAATAATATAATTATCCTTACTATAAATAAAGCTATTCCTAATTTATATTACTAAGAGTTTTTATTATCCTTTAATATTACCTATATTAAATTATACTTATTCCAAGAGAACCTAGATAATAGTTATTAGAAAGCTAATAATAAGTCCTAATCTATTTACCTAGCTTATACTATACCTATATAATACTTTATATTCTTTTAGTTTATTCTTACTATTTATATTAATATCTTTTATATTAAAATTATCTATAATTAGGAGGTAGCTTACTTTAAATACCTATACCTTCTATTCTAAGCCTATAATCTAAAGAATATCTTAGCTACCCTTATATTATAAGATACCCTTAAATTGCTCTAAGATAGTATTTTTAAGGCCCTAAACCCCTATCTTCTTAAAATTATATCTTACTAGCTTAATATTAGTAGCCTTAGCCTTAGCCTTAGCCTTAGCCTTAGCCTTAGCCTTAATAGCCTCCTTTAATATATATAACTAATTATTATTACTATTACTAGCTATTACTCTTTAGTAGAAGAATAGGTATAACTATTAGCTATATAAGGATCTAATAGTAATAACCCTAGATTTCCTACTAAAGAAAGTCTAGTACTAATCCTTCCTTCTCCGAGATATTAATACCTATAGTTCTAAGCTAAGACCCTACTATTCCTTAACTACTTTCTATCTAAGCTATCTAAATGCCTAAATACTTGCTAATATCTATGCTAAGGCTTATAATTATAATAAGGAATTATTTTTTATTATATTTAGTTATTATTGCCTATTTAGCTCTCCTTTTTACTAGCTTTTTATACTTAACTAGACTTCTATTAAAGAGCTTATAGATATTACTTATAATTATTAGTATATATCCTTTTTTTAGCTAAACTAGACTTATATTACTAATATATAGAAAGCTAATAAAAGATATATTAAGGCTATATAGAATCTAAAACTAGCTTAGAATTATAGTATTTATAAGGAAGTTACTTTTTATCTTAATATTATTATTATAATATATATTACTAGTTAGGCTAATCTAGACTAAAGTCCTTTTATAAGCTCTATAAAGAAAGAAATTATCCTTAGAGTACCTTACTAAAGTAATAATAATAATAATAATAATTATTATTATTATTATTATTATTATAATAGTAATAGTATTAATAATCCTAAAAATAATAAGATAAGAAGAAGAGGAAGAAATAATAATAATAACTATATATATTATACTAATAGTAATAGAAACTATATCTAAGATCTAAACTAAACTTACTACCTTTTATTCTAAATTACCCCTACTAAAGAGATAAGTGCTCTTATATTTACCTAAGCTATATAACTTATTTTTCCTTTTAATTATATCTTCTAAGAGGCTATTAATAGTAATATTATATATATATAATAGATTCTTAGCCTTTATATAGCCTAGATACTAATCTATCTATTTATTCTTACTTTAAATAATAAGTATTATTTCTCCTTTAATAAGTAAATTTAGAATTTTACTTAGATAGCTTATAATTATAAATACTATAGTCTTAGCCTTAATAATATTATTAATAGTACTAATATAATATAGATTCCTAAAGCCTATATAGACTAAGACTATAAATATCTTACTCTACCTACCCTACTATAGCTATATATTCTCTATTCTCCTCTATAAATATACTTTCTTAGTTAGATTAATCTTTAGCTCTTTATTAGTTCTTAGTAAATAGTTTATATTTTACTTAAGAAATAGGCTTACTAAGCTCTTTATTTATATAAAAAACCTAATAAACCCTAAAGCTATAATAACTATACTATAGCTAATAAACTAGCTTATAAATTTATAAAACTTACTATCTAAGAGATTAGCTATACCTATAGCTAGTATATTCTTACTAAGGTAGTATTATACTAGTATAAGCTCTAGAATAAGCTCTTCTACCTAAGCTACCTACCTACCCTAAAGAGCCTATAAGAGATTTATTAGGCTATAAAGAAAGACTTAGGCCCTATACTTACTATATAATCTATCTAGGATATCTACTTAGAAGCATGGAAACACTATCTAATCACCTGCCCATAGGTAACTAAGCTACTATTGCTAGGTAATAGGCCCAAAGATAACCTAGATAATATTTTATCTTACTAGATAGTAATATATTATTAGGTATACTAAGGCATAATAGGTTATAATTAGTTATTATTTATTTTTAAATACCTTTTTAATTATCCTTTATTATATACCTAGCAAAGCTAATACTTTCTCTGCCTTTACTATTTTTATATAAAACTTTAGGCTTTACTTACTCTTTATACTAGGTTATTTAAGTTAAGGTTTTAAGGCTAGATTAGATCTTATATTTTAATTATATTTAATTTAAATAATATAAAAAAGGTAAATATAAATAAAAGCCCTTTAATATAATATATAGATTAAGATAGCTTTTTTAGAATATAATTCTAAGCACTATATTTCTTGCCTCTAATATATAATATCTATACTACTTTAGGCTCTATTTACTATAATTACAAAACCAAGGAAAGTCCTAAAGCTAACTTAATCTCTTATATTATAATCCCTACAAATTTTAATACCTATCTAAAAAAAGCACTATACTTTTAAGACAAGTTTATATAGCTACCTATGCCCCTTATACATATTAATAGATAGATTGCTTACTACTTAGGCAAGATAATATTATTTACTATTTACTAGATTAAAGGATCTATCTAGTACTCTAAGAATAGGAGGACTATTATATATATATATTTATAGATAGTATATTATAAAGAGCAGTATAAGCTCTTATACCTTTCTATATAAGAAACTTATATTATTAATAATTATTAGGAAATATTTATAAGTAAACTAAGTATACTTTTACTAATAAGATATAATATAATAAAACTTCTTAATATTATTAATATATATAGAGAATCCTTACCTAGTAATACTAAATATACTAGATTTACTTAATTTCTTTTTTATAATAATAGTAAATAGTTTATTATTTACTCTTACTTTAATATAAAAGCTAATATAATTTTATCTATAAACAAAATTAATAATCTACTCCAAGAGTTTTTATTATAAACCTAACCACCTAAGCAAATAATTAAGCTATCTAATAATAATAAATCTAAAACTAAAAATTATATAAATAATAAAAGAAAAGAAGATTTATTGGAAATTAATAAGCTATAATATCTTTTTATTACCTAGGAGATAAAGATTATAATTTATATAATAAAAACAATTAAAAATAATACCTTTTTATTATATAAGGAATAAAATCGCAGCCTATATAATAAAAATAGTTAAGAATAATACCTTTTTATTACCTAGGGGATAAAATAATACTATCTATGGTATAATAATAAACTATAATATTCCTTTATTGCCTAGCTATTAAAGGTATATTATTCTTAGTAAGGTTTATAGTAAAGCTGCTTTATTTATTAGATAATAAAAAGGTGTTATCTTATACTTAGTTATATTAAGCTAGATAAGGCTATTATTAGTTTACTTTATTACTAATTATATAATTAGGTAAATTAGATAGATTAAAGTTTAATAGAACTTATATATTATATTTAGTTAGTAATATATAAGAGTGTAAGCTATGAAAATACTATATCTATATATTAATTAAATAACTAAAGATTAAAACTATAAAATCAAACTATAAGTCCCTATCCTTATATTAGAACTTAAAACTATAGAACTAAACTATAAGTCCCTATCCTTATATTAGAACTTAAAACCATAGAACTAAACTATAAGCCCCTATCCTCTTATTAGAACCTAAATAAAGTATGGTATATTATTTATAATATAATATAAAATAATAAGAAAATAGCTTGCCCCCCCCCCCTAAAAAAAAAAGCAGTACTATATAGCCTATCTAATAGTTAAAGTTATAAGTAAATATATAAGTAAAAATATATAATTAAGCAAAGTCTTTTTAATTATCTTTTAATATAATCTTAGGCTTCTTTTTTATATGCTTTAAGGGTTAATTAGTAGTAATATACTTTTTATTAAACTTTATACTATTTATATCTAAGGTAGATACTATTTTCTTTTTATTACTTATCTTTAAGGTAGATATAGCTTTCTTCTTACTATTTATCTTTAAGGTAAATATGGTTTTTTTCTTACTATTTACTTTTAAAGTAAATATGATTTTCTTTTTACTCTTTAATTTTATAATAATCACTTTATTATTAGACCTATTTATATTACTATTATCTTAGTAATCTAAGTTATTATTAATAGGATTATCTTTAAATAAGGTATTATTAAAATCCTTAAAATCTTCCTAATTATTATCTTTTTTTTCTTTTTCCTTTTCTTATTCTTCTTATTCTTTTTATTCTTCTTATTCTTTATCTTTTTTATTGCCTTTATTGCCTAAGATATCCTTATATTAGGTTGCCTTTTTCTATTACTTAAGAATAGCCTAATAAACTTATATAGCCTTAGTATTAGGAATATTAGTAGATTTAGTAGCTTTTTCTATTTTAATTTTAGTATTTTCTTCCCCTTAAATTTCTATAATTACTACCTAGAATTTTAGAAAATAGGTTTTTCGAATATTACTTAGACTAAGTAATAAAATATTTTTAGCTTTATTTTTTAATTTTATTCTCTTGGTAAATCTTAAGTAAGTTTAAATAATAAAATTAATATAATTAGTCTAAAACTCTTTTTTTTTTTAGTAGTATTTAGCAAAAGCTTAGCTATTATAAAGAATATATAACTAAGTTTAACTATAGCAAGAAAATAATAAGATAAAGTATCTTACTTTATATTATTTTAGATAATCTAGATATAATAATTAAATAGTATATTCTAATAGGCTTTAATTACTTTATATAGGTAGATCTTATTAAGTTCTAATTAAAGCTAATCTAAGAGTACTATCTTAGTAGATAGATAGATTATCCACTTTAAGAGGCATAGCCTCTCTATATTATTATAATAAGTATTTTTTACCTTTAATAAATAAAAGTATATATAGTTATTCTAGCTAATCTATATTAATTTATAGATAATTTAAGCTATAATCTTTAAATTTAGATATTAATTAAGAAAGATATCTTTAGTATATATATAATAAAGGTTTAAACCACTGGACATGGAATTTATATTAGCAATAAACACTTAGAGGCTATTATTAGTACTATTTTAGGCTTTAATAACCTTATCTTTATATAATTAGCTATAAAAAGAGCAAATTATTACAATATTAAAGCTAACTACTTCTAGTAATAAAACCACAATACTAAACAAAAGAACCTATTCTATTAAAATAATAAAACTTTATTAGGTAATTAATAAACTAAGAGAGTAAATAGAAAAGCAAAGGAATAAAAGGTAAAAAGGGTTAATAAAGAGAATAGCTTATATTTATACCCAAGGAATATCTATATAAATTAGAATACACTAGTTATCCTTATAAATATATCTTTATATATACTTAAGTATAATAAATAATAGGGGGATTCTCCTATTAACTAATATACCTAGCCTACTCAATCCATCAATAGCAATATATATAAATCTTCTCTTATATACTTATATAATAAAGTTAAAACTATATAGGAACTTAATTTAAATAGCTCTAAAATATACTAAAGTCTAGCTCTAGGTTTACTATCTTTACCTTTAGGGCCTTTAAAATAAAGGTTCTAGAGTACCTACTTAACTAATTCTAAATTACCTTTAAAACATACCCACTTACTTTTAGGCCTTATAAGTTTAATAAATTATAGGTTAACTAATAAGATAGATATTTTACGGTAAAGTATAAAGATCCTAGTAATATCTAATATTTTATTCTATATTATACCTAGGATTTTAATATTATCTAAGAAAAGATCTAATAGCTCCCTTTTATTATATATTTAGCAGAGAAGATTAGCAAATAAATTACTATCCTAATAAGCTACCTTTCTTATAGAGATAATAATAAGGGGGATATTATTTAATAAATAAACTAATATACTATTATTAAGCTTAACTATTATTTATATAGTCCTATAGAAATAGAGTAAGCAGAAAATATAATAAATAATAATCTTACCTAAAGTTATCCCCTAACTAAGCTATTTAGTAACTAGGCAATAAAGAATAAGCAAAGCAACCCAGAGAAAAAAACTATCCTTATTATAGGCAACTTTAAGCTAATTAATATCTTCCTTTGGGCCCTTAATCTTATTATTATTATTATCTTCTTTATCTTTCGAATTATTATTTCTAGACTTCTTCTTTAGAACCTTATCTAGAATATAAAATATCCTATAAGTAGTCTTATTATTAGGAAAGAAATTTTTTGCCTTATAAAGATTATAAGTTAGATTATATAAACCAGGGGCCTATCTAATTTTATAAACCCTCGGAGTCTAGATAAGACTAATAGTATATTATATTAATAGTAAGGGTAAAATAAAATCTTTTAAGCTACTTAAAATAAGAGTACTAGTTACCTAGAATAAGCTATTAAAATTAAGCTTACTTAGTATAAAGTAATATACTCCTTTAAGCCTCTTAATAATATATACTTTATTAGCTATAATCTAATTAAACTTAACTAATTTAACTAATAAAAGCTTAAGCCTAAATATATAAATATAAGTATTAGGATAATTATACTTCTTAGGATTAAAAGTTATATAATTATTACTCTTTAGCTTAGGATTATTTAATATAAATAGCAAAATCTTCTTACTCCTTAAGTAATAGCATAAGAAAATAAGAGGAGAGCTATTATCTTAAGAATCTACTATTAGGCTTTTATTAGTATTAAAGATAATAGGGAAGAGAGTTAAATAAATAACTTAGATTAACTAGATTAGCTAGCTTAAGAAGATAATATACCTACTAGTCTATAATATATATAGCTAAAGTTAGCTTTATTAATAGCTAATATAATAATAAAATAAGATAAAAAAAAAAAAGAAAGGGAAGAGAAGAAAAGGGGAAGAAAAAAAAAGAAGAAGAAAAACTAATAATAATTACCTTTAGATCTTTCTTAGCCTTATTAGTAGATAGTTACACAAAAAGTACTATAAGACCTTTATTATTTAAAACTAAGGCATTATTATTAATAAACCTATTTTTTTTACTATAATAAATAATAGGAATAAAGTCTAGAAAGTATACTTTTAACTTATTATATATTTAATTTAGGGTATTAGATAAAGTAAAGATAAGAAATAATAGAAATTCCATTTATTTACCTGCCTTATACTATTTCACCTCTTAGTAATAATATAAGGCTTTAGCTATAAAATAAGTCTTTATTTTCTTAATACCTATTTTATTTATAAGTATTATATGCTTAAAAGAAGCATTAGCTTTATAATAAAGGAAGTTAGTATCTAATTATAGTTAGTATAAAGGATAGATATAGGAAAGGAGTAAGAAATAGTACAATTTTATTAGCTATTAAATAAAAAAGAAGGGGAAGAAAAAATAAAAGGCTATAATTACTCAAAGAAATTATATTTAATACCTACCAATATATATTAGGCAGAGAGGGCTTACTAGAATAGCCAAGTTTTATTACCTAACTAATAAAAAAGGCCTATACTAGTCACTACTATACAAGGTATCTTTATATACTAAGCAATAAAAGACTACTATCTCTCTTACTATATAACCATGCGCTTATACAGGGAAACAAATAAATAGAAGGGTAGGGAAGGATAGATTTAATAAAGAAAAAAAAAGAAAAAACTTACCTAGAAGCTAATATAATTTAAGATCCTAAATAAGCTTATCTTTCTTTCCCTTGGCCTTTCTACCTAGATAAAGATTAATCTTTACTAGATTATCTAAACTATATATTTTGCAAACCTCTCTAATTATTTAGTCTTACTTAAGCTAGAAGCTTAATATTACTATTTCTATTATATACTACTTAGCTATTTATTCCAAGAGACTATTAAGGTTATAGGGATTCTTAGATATATAGTTAAGAATATTCTTTGATTCTCTTTATATATTAATATATACCTTTAAGTCCTCCTTATTAATTAATTGTTTTATAGGGCTAATTATAGACTAGGTCTTCTCTAGATACTTCTTCTAATTACTAAGGTTATATAAGCTATATAAAGACTATAGGATTTTCTTTAGGGTTTTATTATAAAGGGGACCTATTTAGTAAGTATTTATATCTTTAAATCTTTCCTTAATAAACTTTTTTATTAAGTTAATCTAATTAAAAGTCTTATCCTAGAGTATATATACCTTAGGCCTAGTAATATCTTTAAGGCTATTTAAGTTCTTATCCTTCTTAGATTCTATTAATTTGCTCTACTTATTAGTATATCTTTTATAATTAAAGGCTACTTTAATTATTATTTTATTACCTATATCCTCTAGTTCCTAGATGGCTTTAGATGGTTTATAGTTAGGGTCTTTATAGCCTAGCTAGCAGTCTTTATATTTAGGCTCTATAGTAGGTTTTTATATTATTAGTATATTGCTATCTTTTATATAATAGGAGATAATATAATAATATAGGACTATTACTCAGTTTAAATTCTTTATTAAGAAGTGCTTGTCTATAATTAGTATAGTGCCTCCTCTATTAGTAGATTTAGGTATTAGGAACTTAAAGGTTTTTTTAATATTATTAGACCTTTCCTTAGTATACTTACTAATATATTTCAAATTAATATAAATAAATAATAATATTTAAATAGTATATACTAATACTATAGCTATAGTAATAATAGTAAGCTTTATATTAGTATTAATATTAGCTAAGTGCAACTTAAAGATAGAAATAAAGGTTAGCCTTTTATAATAAGCTATAATAATATTAATAAATTACTTAATATTTAAGTTACTATTATAAAGGCAGACTATATTAACTAGGTTAGGCTACTTTATATCTAAGAAGGGTCTTATAAAGTAAGAAACAAGTTTAGCTAGGTCCTTAGCAGTTTTTATAATACTATTTATATACTTAATAAATACCTTATTACTTTCTTTATTATATTTTATTATATTCTATATATATTTAGAAAGTTAAAAGCTATTAACTAAGATATTATTAGTAAATCTAGTATTTAAAAAAAGGGTAGCTAGGTAAATAATATTAATAATTATATAAGTATTAGCCTAAGTATTATAATATTATTATATAATATAAGAGGATAAGATAAACTAGAAATATACTAATAATATCTATAAAGAGTATAAGCTCTATAGTATAATTATAGCTAAGGTACCTAGCTAATATATATAAGTACTTTATATCTACTATCTATTTATAATAAATTAGAATCCTAGCTAAATAATCAATCTTATTATACTTAGCATTTAGAGTACTATTAGCCTATATAATAAAGCTCTTAGGAGCAAAAAACCTTAGAACCAAATTTACTATCTTATTATAATACTAACTTAATATCTTTAGGATTTTATTAAACTCTTTAATTTATATAGTTAATATAAATCTATAGGTAATATCTAAAATATAGTATTTCTTAGAAGATTCTAAAGTTATTTCTAGAGTAGATTACTTAAATAATTTTACAATAGAGTTAATTTTACTTAACTTAGTAATATTAATTTATTACTAAAGATTACTACTATCTAGGTTTAATAAAGTCTTATTTAGAGCTAGGGGGTAATTATTTTATAATTAAGGGGGACTTAAGGGATCCTTAAAATACTAAAAACTTATAAGCTTCTTAAGAGTATAGTAAGCCTAAGGTATAGAAAGGGGACTATAGTAAGATAGGTCCTAATTATTAATATTCTTATTATTATTATTATTAAAAGATTATACTAAAGAGGGCAATTATTTAGAAGGATTATAATCCTTAGCTAAATTAAAAGTAGATATAGTATTATAAAGTAAGCCTTATTCTAATTTTATTATAGTATTATTATAGATCTTTAATAAATTAAAATATAGTAAAATTAGTTTAATAGGAGGCTTAGTAAGAGGCTTAGTTATTATTTTCTTCTTATAATTTGATTTTTTTAGGGTATTTCTTATAAATATTATTTTATATAGCTAGTATAAGTAAATATTAAAGGGGTTAAAGACTAAAAGGTAAAAGCTTAATTAAGAGTTAGTAGGTTGAAATTAGGTAGTAGTTTAAAAGATAATATTAATAGAAGAAGGTAGTAAAAGTATTAGTATATAAATTAATTACTATAGAATAAAAATATTAAGAAATAAATAAAGAAAATAGAAAATAATATAACTTTAGTAGCTAGGGAATAAAGAAAAATAATAAAAAATAATATAACTTCCTTAGCTAGCTAATAAAATTCTAGTATTTCTAAATAATAAAAAGGTTAATTTATAGGATTATTAGAGGGAGCTTAATAGTTAAGGTAATAGAGGGAGGTAGAAAGGTATTAGTATAGTCTTATTAGCTAGCTAAGGAATAAGGTAGATATCTTTATTAGCTAGCTAATAAAATTATATTAAGGCTAAGGCTTATTAAGGGGGTAGGAAGGAGAGGTTAGATAAGGGCTAATATTAGAATAAAATAAAAAGAAAAATAGAAAAAGAGTAGATTATATATATAGATTGATAAAGAGAGGTTAAAGGAGTAAGGCTATTGTAAGTAAGTAAGCTTAGGCTAAGGAAAGACTATAGGCTAATAATAAAGTTAGTTAGAAGTAGTAGGTTAAGGAGTTTAGTAGCTAAGTAAGGCAAATAAACATAAGAATAAGATTAAAAGATAAAGGGTAAGAAGGAAATAATAGTATTGCTAGTAATAGAGGCTAGGCAGTAAATATAAATAAGTTATATTAAAATATCTAAGTATTAACTAGGGTATTCTCTTACTATTCTACTTTTATAAGTAATTTTTAATAGTAATAAAAATTAGGGGCTAAAAATAAGAAATATAAGTAAAAGTATAATAATAAGAGGATATATAAGGTTTTAATAAATAGATAGGAAAATATATTTAAGAAATAGTAATAAAAAATAAATAATTATAAAGAAAGAAAGAAAAAGAGCAAAAGATTTAAAGAAAATAGGTAAATTAGCTATGTACTATAGATTGGAAATTTCTTTTTTTTTGTGTATAGGTAGGGTAAAATGTATATTTGTATAATAGTAGTGTATAGTTATATAATATATTAATGTGCTTATTGTAGTTATAATAAGAGGGGGGTTTAAGAAGTAGATTAATCTTTAATAAGTTTAGATAGGAAAGGGGAAGGATTAGTTAGGTGGTAAGAGGCTGTAGGTAGTAAAAATAAGCTATAAAACTATCTATATTAAGATATAGGAATATGGCGGCTGTAGTTATAAGTATAATAGCTATATATAATAGTATATACTAAAGAAGCTATGCAAAAGAGGATTATTACCTTAAATAGTAAATAGTTATAAGTAATAGATTAGGGAAGAAATAAGGCAAAGTTAGCAATAGAAAGAAGGAATTTGAATATACCTTGTATATAAGTTAAAGAGAGATAAAAAGGGAAAAAAGAAAATAAATAGGGGAAAAGAGAGAAGGGTTTTTATAGGAAGAGGTTTAAGATTAGGTAATACTAAGTAAGGTTAGAATTATATAGAAGCTTAGGGAAATAGGAAAGGATATCTTATAAGCTATATAAGTAGTAAATTACTATTAGTTATTATTATAGTCTAGAGCCTATAAGAGAATAATATTATAGAGTTATTATCTTTATTGGCTAGATAATAAAGGAGAGCTATTATTATTTGCAGATAATAAATAATTAATAATTTATAAATTATTAATTAAAGGTTAGTAATTTAACTAATATAATTAAATATTATTTATATACTATAGAATATTATTACTTTTATTATATAGCTAGAGAGGGCCTTAGGTAATCCCCTAGATTAGAGAATTAAAGAAAAGTATTTTTTTTTGTTTTTCTTAGAGATTTTATATTAGATAGTTAAAATATAAATAATATTATATTAAATTATCTTTTCTTATTTAGAGATTAGTTTATAAATAAATAAGAATAGTCTTTTTAAAGATAAAATATAAAAGAGTATAATAGCTATTTACTATAGATTATACTATTAAAACAAATAATTAATAATAAGACTAAGAAGAATATATAGAAAAAAATAAAATAAGACTAATAGCTTAGTTAATATATATCTATAAAAGGCTAAGATAGTTAGTTATATTAGGCTAATTAACTAATTAATATATATAAGGGATTATTTAATTAAACTAGCTAGAAATAAAAGTATCTTTTTTTTTTTAGTCTCTTTTTAATTTTACCCTCTTTAGCTTTTTCTATTCTTACTAGGTTAAATAGTTAGTTAGAATATTTCTAATAAAAGATAGTTATTTTAATTAATTAAAAATGCCCTTATATATTAGAATAAATATTTATATAGTATATAAGACCTATATAAGTTACTATTACTAGGGTATAACCTAACTTTAATTATACTTTAAGTACTTTTAATTAATTAGTTTAATTAATTATATATTATTAAGATCTATAATAATCCTTATATTATTACTTAGACCTTATATACCTAATTTAACCTATTAGCATAAACTATAATAGTTTGGTCTAAGATCTAAAGATAATATAATCTTATTAGCTAGGGGATAAGCAATATAGTAAGCATGGGCTTATTAGCTAGAGAATAAGATTATATTATAACCGCTGTAGGTTTGTTTAGTCTAAGGTCCAAAGATAATATGATCTTATTAGCTAGGGGATAAGTAATATAGTAAGCGTAGGCTTATTAGCTAAAGGATAAGATTATGTTATAATTGCTATAGGCCTATGTAAGTAGGTTGGGTTAGGTATATTAGGTCTAAGCAATAATATAATAGTCTTAATAATATATAATTGATTAAGCTAATTAATTAAGAGTAATTAAAGTATATTAAAAGCTAAGTTATACCCTAATAGTAGCAATTTCTAATGTTCTTATATATTATATAAATATTTGTCCTAATATATAAGGGCATTCTTAACTACTTAGCATAGCTATCTCTTATTAGGAATATTCTAATAAAGTAGGCTTATTACTATAGCTATTATATTTAAAGGTAAGGCCTTATTTAGTGAAGGGATTTAATACTAATACCTAGGTAGCTATCCCAAGAGATAGAGCTATTATGTTTTACTTTAGAACTGGTTAGAAGGGATAAAATGAATATGTAAATATTAATATATGTTCTATTGGAAATAATATATAGCTATAAGTAAGTAATTAGAATAGAATAAGGGATTTTTAAAGTAATAGCTTTAATTAGGCTTATTTAAGCTATAGCTCTTAAAACTTAGGACTTAAATAAGGGGATAAATAGAGATTAATTATCTTGCTAAGTTATAATAGCTTCCCTTTTTAAACTTATATAGATATACTATAAAAGTTATAACTAGGCTAGGTACTAATTCCTACTATTATACTTATTAAACTTCTTTCTATAGTGCTTATAGGATAGTTAGCAGTAGGATTATAATATAAACTTATAGAGATTATAATATAATTTCATCCCCTAGCTAATAAGCCTATACTTATTATACTATTTATTTCTTAGTTAATAAGATTATATTATCCTTAAACTATAAATTAGACTATTATAAGATATATAGGTATACTTTAATTATTAGAAAAGGTATATAGTAAAATAGGACTTAGGTCTAGAAAGCTAAGGTTAAATTCTTCTTCTTAAAGTATTTATTTTAAATATATATCTTTTATAGCTAGCCTAGACTATAGCTAGGATAGGGTATAAATAGGGATAAATAAATATAATATTTGCTAATTAGGCTAACTAGAGATAAGACCCTAGGGGCTAGCCTTTGTAATTAAGGCTGATAATAAAAATATAGCTTTTCTTTATAAGCTAGCTAAAGAAGAAAAATTTATATTATAATTATATAATAAGTAATTTAATTAATAAAAGTAATAATAAAACTTTAATAGCTATTAGACTAATAAAAGTATAAATTAAAGGAAATCCTTTAATTTTTTTTATTATATTTATATTAGAAAGTTATAATTTAATATAATTATAATATTCCTTTTTTATTATTTTTATTAGGGTTAGGGTTAGGGTTAGGGTTAGGGTTAGGGTTAGGGTTAGGGTTAGGGTTAGGGTTAGGGTTAGGGTTAGGGTTAGGGTTAGGGTTAGGGTTAGGGTTAGGGTTAGGGTTAGGGTTAGGG
>JAHVYB010000311.1:0-34551 GCA_020623695.1 Calonectria henricotiae | reverse complement strand
AGTGGGGAAAAATGACTAGTTATAATAACCCTTTTTTACCTATTTCCCTGGGCCGGGGGCTGGTGCGGGGAATCGAACCCCGGTCTCTGTGAAAAACACAGCGCGCTAACCACTGCACCACACTACCGCTTTATTATTATAAGATTAAGTAAAATAAATATAAGGCTATAATTAAGATTATTCTTTTGCTATTTAAGCCTTTTATTTAAAGCTTTTATTTAGGCTATATTAGGCTCCTAGTATTATATAGTAGTTAATAAGTTATAATATATTTTAGGTTAGTAAATTAAAGCTATATAGGCTTCTTATACCTATTATTTAATATACTATTACTTTATAAGCTTAAGTTCCTTAGCTTTAATTATCTTAATCTTCTTCTCTTAGCTCTTTTAGTAGATAGTAATAGTATTATCTTTCTTAAGGGTTATAATAGCTCTATTAAAGGTAAGAGGGTTCTTCTTTAATAACTTCTCCTTTAGCTTAGCTTTAAATAATACTTTTTAAAGCTTTTCTTTTTTTTTTATAAGAACTTCTTATTAAATATTCTAATTATATTATTAGTTTATATTTTAATAATAATAAAACCTTTTCTTTCTTTTAATAAGATTAATAAGTATAAATTAAAGATTAATATAATTATCTTAAGCTTTTCTTTATAGTGCTTATTATATATTATTTATTAGTATATTTTAGCTTTAGGAATATTATAAAATAATATTATAACTGTTATAATAATATTCTAAGAGTAATTATCTTTAATACTTTCTAGAAATTAGGTAAGAATAATTTAGTTTAGCTTAGTTTATAATTATATATAGGCCTAGGTAATATCTCTTAATTATAAGGAAATATCTTTATTTAGGAGTAAAGGGATTAAAATTAGGATTAACTATTAGCTATATTATTAAATTATTAATAATTAAATAAAAATAATTTTCTTCCCTTTATTAGTATAGCCTTAGATTATTTAACTTTTTATAGGGTTTATTAGATATTTTTCTTTTTATCTTATTAATAATTTATAATTTAAAGACTTTAATTCCTTTATAATATTTTTTATTATAAGAAATAAATTTAAATATACCTTTCTTAATTAGACCTTTAATCTTCTTTTTTATTAATCTCTTAAATAATCTTCCTAATATAAAGATTATATGGTGGTGTGGTGCAGTGGTTAGCACGCTGTGTTTTTCACAGAGACCGGGGTTCAATTCCCTGCACCAGCCCCCGGCCCAGGGAAATAGGTAAAAGAACAAAGGGTTATTATAACTAGTCATTTTTCCCCACTAGGGTTTTTATAGGTAATAATTGTAATTAAAATAATTATAATATAAAGCTCTTATTGCTCCTTATAAAATCTAACTAAATGCTAAATAAGAAAGCATCCTATTTATATATATATAGGTTAAGTTAAGCAATTAAATAAGGGTTTTTTTAAAAAAAAATAAAACAAAAATAAAAAAATAAAGATTATATCTTTCTTATATATTTAGATTATTAAGTCTAGATTAGATTTCTTTTTAGTAAAAAAGAATAACTCTTTATAATTAATTTTAGGTTTAAATTACTTAGTAATATATATTATAGAAAATAAAGTAAGGTTCTTTTAAGATTATTCTTTTCTTTGCTTTTATATAAAAGGTACTTTATTAATTATAATAAGGTTCTTTCTTAGGTAGCTTTTCCCTTTCTTTTATATTATTAGAAACTATAAAGGGATATTATTAATTTCCTTCTTAGGTATTCTTATAGCTTATTTTATTAAGAGTAAAGCTATATTTTTATTTTTTAAGAACTAAGATTAGGATTTATAATTAGAAAAATAAAAAGATAGCTTTTTACTTTTCTTTTTTACTCTACTTTATATCTTAGGGTCTTTATAATATAATTTAATTACTATTAAATAAAAATTCATAGGTCCTTTTATACCTTTAATTATATAAATTTCTTTATTATTAGTAATAAATATATATAACCTAGTTTAGCCTTCTTTCTCTCTCTAAATATATACTATTAACTTTAGTAGGAAATTAATAATTACTAAAGTATTAAGATTATTATAAGTAGCTAAAGCTTTATTTACTTTTCTTTTATTATAGAGGCAATATACTTCTACTATTACCTTTTAAATAGCTTTTACTTACTTTATTATTCTTAGTAAGGGGGATAATTTCTATATTATTTAAGGGTATACCTTAAATATTAGGAGGATTAGAATAAGATTATTAGATCTAGCTATATTATTAATTACTTTTACTATAGATTAAAGAGCCTTATTAATCCTAAGGAAAGGGTTCTCTTTTTAAATTATCTTATAAGCCCTATAAAGGGGTTTATAGTATTATTTAATTTTACTAATTAAATTATAAGCTTTAATAAGTACTATATTAATAGAAATACTTATAATTCTTATCTCTTAATATAATTCTTTTAATATATAATTTATTTTAATATTTATAATAATCTAATTAGGTAGTCCTTAGTAAATATTAATCTAATATAATTTAAGACTTCTCTAAAGGATCTTTATAGATTTATTAGAAAGGAAATAGGCTATATTAAATATAGTAGCTAAATTAATAATATAGAGAATAGGCCTACCTTCTAAGTAGAAAGTATTAATAATAATATAATAATTAAAGTTATAATTATCTTAGATAATAAACTTAAAATAAGTAAGCTATTCTATATAAAGCTAGTATTTTTTATATACTTTAGTAAGTTTTTTAATAGCTTCCTATTTAATTAGGTACCTTATTCTATTTAAGAGCTTATAAAGTCTTTCTATAAAGGGATAACTAAAATAATAGTAAATTGATTATAGTTTAACTTTAGTAAGATTACTCTAGGTAAGTAATTCTTCTACTTTTAAAAGTATCTAAAGATATTCTTATTTATATATTATTAGAATTTAAATATTATCTTTTTCTAGGTACTTCTTAATATTATAAAAATAAATATTTAGTTAGTTTATATTATAAAATAATAAAAGGAATAGGGTATTTATAGGTATAATATAAAAGGTTATAATTTTAAAAGGTATTAGTATAATAGCTATACCTAATAACTTTATTAAGGTTTCTCCTCTAAATATAATTCTTATTTCTCTTATTACCTTTATATTAAGCTTAAGAAAAAAAGCAATATTTTTTTATAATATAATAAATTACTTATAATTACCAATTAAGAAGCTTATAGTATCTATATTAAGGATAATATTTTAAAATATTATTACTAAATATTAGTTATTTAGGAAGAATTATAATACTAGCTCCTAAGATTTTATTTTCTCCTTCTTAAAGGGATTACTCTTAATAAAAAAGTATAAGACTATTTAATTAGTAAATTAGTTTAAAATGAAAGGTATATTAATCTCTCCTAAACCTATAAAGAAGGTATATTATATACTATTATTATAGTAAGCTTTACTTATTCTTTTTTAGTCTTTCTTCTTATTAAAGATAAGGGATTTATTATTATTAAAGTTATTATTAGGTCCTTTATATTAGGCTAGGAATATTAAAAATGCCTTATTAATATAGCTCCTTTTAAACTTATAATATAATTTCTTTCTTTCTTTTATAGTATAGTTTCTTAATTAATAGCCTAGCTTCTTATAAATATATTATGTTTTTTAACTTAGTTATATAGAATAGGTTTAAGCTCTATTACTTTTATTTACTTAAGAATACTAATAATAGCTTTTAGTTTATCCTTAGTATATTTAGTTAGTCTAAAACTAATTTAAATTATTAGTTTAAAGGACTTCTTTTATTATTACTTTTAATATAAATATATTTCTTAGTATAGCTTAAAGCTAATAGTATATACCTTTATAGGTATTTAAGGGTTTTTAAAGGTAATAAGAAAAATCTTTAATATTATTATAAGTACTAATAACTTATATTTATAGTATATCTTTACTTTAGTTAAGTATAAAAATTACTTTTTAGAGGTTTTCTAGTTCTAGGAAAAGCTTTTTTAGGATCTCTTTTTATAGTAATTCCTTATTATTTTAGAGTATTTTAATAAATAAGGCTTCTTATTATCTCCTAAGATAGTTTTAGTATATTATTTTATTTTTATATTTCTTTTATATTATTCTTTTTATTTAGTAGAAGGATAGGATCTTATAAGAATTATATATATTATTATAATAATAGGTAATAGCTTTTTCTTTAAGTATAATAAAGAATGTTTTTATAAACTATATTTAAGGGATATTAGCTTATTTATATATTATATAAAAAATATAGGCTTTACTTTTAAAGATATTATATTTTTCTCCTTTATATTTTATTTTCTTTATATAAAGCTTCTTAAGTCTAATAAGCTTTTTTATATTAAGTATATTATCTAATATCTTTTCCTAGTAATAAGAATCTTAATTATAGGATTCTTTCCTTTTTTTTAGGAGAGCTAGGAAAGTTAGAAGAGTTAGTAAAAATAGGGAAATTTAGTATATCTTCTTCTCTTTATTCTTCTTTAGGGAGAATATTTAAAATATCTTTATTAAAGTAATATTCTTAAGGAACTTTTTATTTTTATATAAAATTAAAAATATTCTAATCTTCTATTTTATATTTTTAATCTTTAAAATAGTTTATTGATAAAATTCTTTAAGCTAAAGAGCTTATATAAGTTTAAGTAAAATAAATACTTTATCCTTTTTAAAGAAGATTCCTTTAAAAAGAAAATAATTCTATATTTTAGTATATTAGGTACCTCCTGCCTTTTTCTAATATACTTTATCTTTTCCTTTAAAGTATACTTAGTATATTTTAAATAGCTTTCTTCTTATAAATTCTATTTTATTATATATAATAATAAAGTATTAAATTACTATTTAAATATCTTTAGATATACTTATTTTATTATTAAGATTATAATATAAATCCTAAGTTTCTAGGGTAACTAGAGACTTAAGGTAGTCTAGGATTAGGGTAGATTTTTAATATCTTTCCCTTTTCTCTTAATATCTTTAGATAATTTCTTTTTATAATATAATTATATTTTTTAAAGAAAGATCTTATTTATAATTAGCTTAAGATTTCTTTATATTTTTAGCTCTCTTTTTATCTAAGTAATAAGATTATTCTATTTAAATAAAATAAAAAAAAAGAATCTTCTATATAATAAATATAAAGAACTTTATTAATAATTATTATATTAATCTCTTATATACTAATAATAATAATTATAATATTATTCTAATTAGTATATAGGTATTTTTACTAATAGTTTCCTAGTTAATTACTTAGAGCTATCCCTCTTTATTTAATATTTTATTAATTTAAGGAATAATATAAACTATTCCTAGATTAATTAATATAGATGTATCCCAAGGATTATTATAATATTTTTATAGTTATAAGTCTAGTAATTACTAAGGGGGTTCTTATTATATTTATCTTTATTTCTTCTAGCTAGCTAGGGCTATAAGGCCTAAAGTTAGTATTAGGATTATATTATATAATCTAGAATAATACCTTTTCTGGGCCTAGGTAAGGCTATTTAGCAGCCTTATTACTAATAGCTGAAATGCGAAAATATATGCTATTTAATAGGGCAAATAACATTCTAACAATTACCTTACCTATAAAGGTAATACTCCTTTTAAATCTAACTCTATATATAGATATATATATTAAGAGATCTAGGCTATTAGTATTTAATTTATTATAATAAATAAATACTACTTTAATAAAGAAATCTACTATTTATAATATTAAAGTATTTATATTTAGTTAAAATACAAGTAGGAGGCTTAACTAGGCAATTCTAGGAATAGATATAATTAGTATTTAAATAACTATAGTATTAGTCTTTTTTTGCTCTAATTAATAGAATAATTAACTTTATATATTTTATAATCTTAATACCCTTTTAATATTAGAGATAGTAAACTTTATTAGACCTATCCTAATATTTAAGATAGCTTTTTATACTAAGATTAATATATTCTAACTTACTTCTAATATTATTAAAAATAGCTAAATCTAAATTATATTTTAAATATTATATTCTTTATAATTTATTATATTCTTCTACCTTAAAATATACTAATAGTAAGCTTTATACTAAATACCCTTCTAATCTAATTAAATATTTTAAATAGATTCTCCCTTAATATAGGCTATTTATACTATCTAAAACTAAAATTATTAATTTTATATTATTTTAAAAGATAAAAATTATTAATTTTAAGCTCTAATTACTTTAAAAGAATAATATTAATATTAATAATAAAGATTTTATTTAAAAGGAATATATAAAGATTAATAAAATAATAAATAAGTATATTTATTTATTTATTTTTTTTTTTTTTAAAAAAAACCCTTATCTAATTACTTAACTTAACCTATATATATATAAATAGAATGCTTTCTTATTTAGCATTTAGTTAGATTTTACAAGAAGCAATAAGAGCTTTATATCACAATTATTTTAATTATAATTATTACCTATAAAAACCCCAGTGGGGAAAAATGACTAGTTATAATAACCCTTTTTTACCTATTTCCCTGGGCCGGGGGCTGGTGCGGGGAATCAAACCCCGGTCTCTGTAAAAAACACAGCACGCTAACCACTGTACTATACCACTATAAATAAGTATATTTTAGGTAAATTTAAGGATATAAAGCTAGAAGAAAAGAGGTTCTTAGAAGATATTAATAATAATTAGTATAATTAGTAATTAAAAAGAACTATAAATATTATAAGGTTTATTAAAAACTATAATAATAAAAGTAAGGCTAAAAAGAAATATAAAGATTATTACTAAAAAGTTAAAGAAAATTAGTAGTTTAAGCTAGATTTTAAATATCTAGGAAATTAAAAGTATATTTATTTATAATTATTAAATCTAGCTTATAATTAATAAAAGCTTATTTTATAAAAACTTGTTTTATTTTAAAGAAAAGATTTTAATTATAATAATATTAATTTTATTTAATAATAATAATAACTAGTAAAATTAATATTAAAGTATTTTAATATATAATTTAAAATTAGCTTCTTATTATATCTTTATTATATTGTAATTCTATAGTAATTTATAGATTTTAATAGGCAGACCTCCTTTCCTTTATTAGTTCCTTTTTTTTATATTTATTTTATTCTAAATTTAATTATCTATATTAAATTATTAAGCTATTTATTATTATTATTTATATTCTCTATAAATCTCTTTTAAGAGTTATTTAAGCTAAGTCTTTTTTTTATAAATAACTAATAATTTAATATTAGCTTTAGTATATCTTATTATTAAATAATAAATTTAATATTATTATTATTAAGGCTTTTTCTCTTAAGTAGCTTATACTTCTAAAGAATAAGCTTAATCTTATTCTTAGGATATATAATACTTTAATATTATAAATAATAGATTTCCTTATTAAGATAATATTTATTTATTATAGTAAATTAAATACTAATAGCCTAGATCTTTTAATATATATATCTATATATAAAATAAGATTTAAGAGGAATATTACCTTTATAGATAAGGTAATATTAGAATAATATTTTAACTAATATTATTTATAGGTATATTTATAAGTATATTTATAGATATATTAAAATATACTAATTCTAATTATTAGGAAAGCTATTTCTTTATTATATTTTATTTCTATTAAAGAAAGCTTTATAGTTTTTATCTTATATTACCTTTAGGCTTCTAAGGTAATTATAAGTATAAAGGCAATTATATTATAGGATTTAAAAGTCTAAAGGTTTAATATACTCCTTAGTATTACTACCTTATTAAGCTATCCTTCTTCTTAGGAGAATATAAATTACTTTTATACCTTAATATAATTTAAAATTAGCTTAAAATCTTATAAAAGGAGATTCTTAGAAAATCTAAAAATATATAATAATTAGCTTAATAATATAAAATAATATTTAAGGAAATAAAGATTTTAAAATCTATAAATTACTATAAAATTATAATATAATAAATAAATAATAAAAAGCTAAGATATTATATAAAGAAAAAGCTATTAATAATAATTAATAAAATTAGTTTAATATTATAATTATAATATTAATATTAGTAATATAATATAGTATTATATAGATCTAGAAATTATTAATAATTATATTTTAGCTTAAATTAGGTAGGAAAGAATATATATTTTATTTAATACTCTTTAATTAGCTAAACTCCCTATAGGGTACATAAGTACAGCTATCTAACACTTAAACCTACTTACTATTAGATAAAGTGCCTTCAAATGTTAGTTAATACTCTCCCTCTAACTCGTCGAGTACTGCCTAAACAGGTAAGACACTATGATATGCCTCGCATCCCCTAGTATCTCGGACTCTTGTAAGCCCGAAGATGCGGATTATGGATTTAGGCTGATTTGCGACCATTCAAGCCCTCGTCAAAGATAAGGCAGTCTATGACGACTTCTATTGCGGGCGCGCGCACAAGATACGCAAGGCCATGCCAAGATATGTAACGGCAGCCCCAGCCCCAGATCAGCCGCCTCCGCATGGCTGCATATGGTCTAGTCCGGTACAAGGTGATCAATATTTACTTGGACTGCCTCTTTTCTATGCCGACGAAGCCAATCGTTCATTCTGTCTCGTTATCCATGCTCTTTTCTGTCTCGTCAGCGGATCTTGTCCGCTATCTCTGTTCAAAGATAAGCAGTTTCCGATTCTCTACTCCCCTGCTTTGCATGCGTTTGTGCCATTTAAGCATGCAGCAGAACGAACTTCAGAGGTTGAGTCTAGAACCGGTAGACAGTCAAAACCCATTGATAACTAACGCTTCCTGGCAGGTCTTAACGAGCCAGCTACTTAAAAGTTGATTGGTGCGAAAAGATAAGATAACGGCTAGTAATCATCAGCCGCCGAGAGAAGATAAGATGCAATCTTTTTTTGCGCAGTATGCACGTAGTTGTTTTGACGTATCATTCTGTACCTAATTAGAAGTTTTTCGGATTCTCGGAGTCTCCACTGGACCGACACACCGCATTCTCTTGAGGTATCACGACTGAAGGGAATGTGAGGCAAGAGTATATAAAGGATAAGTGTCTCCCTTGGTCGACGAACCTCTGATATACATCAACTCGCTCTTCCCTCAGACAAATTGGCCTATCCAACGAGTTTGGTATTCAATAATCATCTCTTTTTCAAGATGCCTGCCTCCACCAACCCTGATGTCGGGCCTCAAGCCCTCCCCACTAAGGTTAATAATGATAGGCTTCGGCCCTTGCCGACAGATGACAGACTTCGGCCTTTGCCTGAGATTCACGAATTTGAATACGGCAAAGCATCCAATAAAGAGATCATTGCCGCTCTGATCAAGACTGGTGGTGTCATAGTTCGCAAGGCAGTTAGCCAAGAGTATCTTCAACAGATCGAGGCCGACACCCGCCCTTACCTTGGTCACTTCCAGGAGTCCAACGAAGGAGATCGACTCAATCATATCTTCTCAGAGCGTTCAAAACGAGTGCTAGGCCTCGCTACCAAATCAAAGACTTTTATGGAACAAGTCGTGCAGCATCCCACCTTCAAGGCTGTGCGTGATCACATTCTCACCGCTCGCACCAGCTTTTGGTTTGGCGACGACTATACACGAGTTTCCAGCAAACCCCAGTTGGACAATACTATTGTCTTCTCTGTGCGCCCGGGAGCTCCCAACCAGGGCTTGCATCGGGACGATACTCCACAGCACAATGTTTGCACCCGCAAAACGGCCAGCCAATACACCATAGGTCAGGATACCCAAGTCGGGTGGTTTGTTGCTGGCAAACCATCCACCAAGGCAAACGGTGCAACCCGCTTCATTCCCGGAAGCCACCTGTGGGATAATGACACCCCGCCTAATGAGAGTTTGACAGTTCCATTGGAGTTGAATAAGGGTGATGCATTTGTGATCCTTGCTAGCGTCTATCACGGTGCCTCGGCAAACACTACGACTGACCAAGAGCGATTGCTCTATAGCTGCTTTTTTACTAAGGGTTACTTACGGCAGGGCGAAAACCAGTACCTTGCGCATAATTGGGAAAAACTATCTAAGATGGGCTATGATGATGCTATGCTTGAGGATATTGGTTTTAATCTTGGTGAACCTCTTAGTGGCTATATTGACTTTAAGCATCCGCTTGAATACTTACGAGAGATTTAACTAAGATAGAATATTTATATTGATTTAGTAAGATCATTATATTAAATAGGTAGCTTAGTAAAATATAATTTCCTCTTTTCTAGTTAAAGAGATAACTATTATTTTACTACTATTAGATAATACTATAGTATTAATAATACTTAGTTTAAAAATAAAGCTTATATTAAAAACTAAATATTACTATATAAAGGTATAAAGTAGTTTATATCCTATAAGAGGACAACCGGGCGCGTAGGGCCCGGCGGGCCCTGTATCCCTATAAGCTATTGTGTAGTGCGATTTGGTATAGCGAAGCTAACTAAATTGATTGATCTTTTTGGCCTAATGGCTGGAAGGGTTATTGCAAGGCTTGGCACACCACCTAACTCCTTATATATCCCTCTAAGAAGAGTAATAGCTTAATAAAATAGTAATACTAAGAAGTATATATTATAATAAAATATTATTAAGATATAAAAGTAATTTATATCTTCCTAAGAAGATATTTAGCTTAATAAGATAATAATACTAAGAAGTATATTAAATCTTTAGACTTTAAAATACTATAATATAATTATTTCTATACTTATTTATAAAGTTAATTATTCTATTAGTTAGGGCAAAAAGAGACTAATACTATAGTTATTTAAATACTGATTATATTAAGTATTACTATTTAGTATAACAGCTATTTCTAGATAGTATAACGACCCACTTTTTATTTATATATATCCAGGAACAATATTATTCTGTTCACTTAATCCCTTAGCAATTTACTCTATAATTTAACCTATCTCTTTCATTTACATCATATAATATAAACCCCTGTAGCTGCTATTAAATGCGCTGTGGCTGCTGTTAAATGCATTGTAGCCGCTGTTGAAGGTAGGCTGTAGCTGCTGTTGAATGCGCTGTGGCTGCCGTTAAATGCGCTGCGGCTGCTGTTAAAGGTAGGCTGTAGTTGCTATTAAATGCGCTGTGGCTACTGTTAAATGCATTGTGGCTGCTGTTGAAGGTAGGCTGCAGCTGCTGTTAAATGCGCTGCGGCTGCTGTTAAATGCGCTGCGGCTGCTATTGAAGGTAGGCTAGTGTTACGACCCAGAACCAACTTACTCTGGAATCGAACTGCCACGCCGGTAGAAGTCCGGATAAAGACCTATTTCTTCTTTTTGTTAGTAGGGCTTATTGCTTAGTATAATAACTAATTAGAAGGTATAGCTTAGAGTATATAGTCTTAGTACTAGGGCCTTGGATACTTTAAGGGCTTATTTATATTAGTATATATTTAAGATTTCTAGGAGTTATTATTATTAAGGTATAATTTAGTTTTTAATATAATTTAATTATCTTTAATTATTTATTTTAATTAATTAATTTATTATTAAATATAATATATTTTTATTATATTTTTACTTTTTATATAAACCTATAATAATTATAAATAAATGCACTTTTAATTTCCTAGATATTTAAAATCTAGCCTAGACTACCAATTTTCCATGACTTTTTAACGACCTCTACATTTCTTTTTAGCCCTGCTTCTATTATCACAGTTCTTAATAAACCTTATGGTGTCTATAGTCCTTTCTAGCTACTAATTATACTGGCCATTATTAATATCTTCTAAGAACCTCTCTTCTTCTAGCTCTATATCCTTAAATTTACCTAAAATATACTTATTTATTATCTTATTAACCTTTATATACTCCTTTTAAATAAAATCTTTATTATTAATATTAATATTATTCTTTTGGAGTAACTAGAGCTTAAAATTAATAATTTTTATCTTTTAAAATAATATAAGGTTAGTAATTTTGGTCTTAGATAGTATAAATAGCCTATATTAAGGGAAGATCTATTTAAAGTGTTTAACTAGGTTGGGAGGGCATCTAGCACAAAGCTTACTATTAGTATATTTTGAGGTAGAAGGGTATAATAGATTATAAAGAATATAGTATTTAAAATATAATTTAGATTTAGCTATTTTTAATAATATTAGAAATAGGCTAGAATGTATTAGTCTTAGCATGGAAAGCTATCTTAAATATTGGAATAGGTCTAATAGAGTTTACTATCTCTAATATTAAAAGGGTATTAAGATTATAAAATATATAAAGTTGATTATTCTATTGGTTAGGGCAAAAAGAGACTAATACTATAGTTATTTAAATACTAATTATATCCGCTCCTAGAATTACCTAGTTAAGCCTCCTACTTATATTTTAACTAAATATAAATTATATAAACCTAATATATTTAACTTATTCTATTAATATAAATTAATAATATAAATAATATCTTTTTATTAATTAGCCTATAAAGTACTTATTCTTAGCCCTTTAATACTTAGCTATTAAAGTTTTATTATTTTCTTTATTAGAGCTAGGATTAGATTATTATATATTAAAAGCTCTTATTTAGTAGATTATTTATATTAATTTTATATAATATTATTATAATAATATCTTAATTTATTATATTAGAACTATCTTAACCTAAGGGAAAGGGTACTTTTATTTTTAAAGCTTTAATTAATAATAAGAATATAAAAAAGGCTAAAACTAATAATAAAGAGAATAAGTAAATTAAGGCTATATAGTATAAGAATAAATAATTTAATAATATTATATATTAGCTTACTAATAATTTATAGCTTAGTAATAAATACCTTATATATATAGAGATAGTATTATAAAATATCCTTAATATAATAAATATTTAAAGAATTAATCTATAGCCTATAAGCTTAGTAGAATTAGAATCCCTAATAAATATACCTATTATATAGCTACCTATTATATTACCTATTATACTTAGTACTATATTAGCACTAGTAGTCTACTAAAAGGACCTAGGAGAAATAATTAAATCCCTAGAACCCTTTAAGTAGAATAATTTAGTAATAATCTTATATAAATAGATTATATTATTAAGATCCTATTATTACTATTTCCTATAATATCTTATATAAGAAGACCTTAAGGTCTAATATATAATTAGATATATAAAAGGTAAAATACTATATAATATAAAACTATATTTAAGTAATTTTATTTATTATTCCCTAGAGAAATAAAAGGAAAAGATATAAAAAATATTTGCTAGCTTTAATTACTTTAAAGAGAAAATTATTAGCTTATATAGAAAAATTAATAAGAAATAAAAAGCTATCTAAAAACTCTAAAATCTAACTTAAGAAGGCTCTTATAGTTTTTATCTATTTAATTTTAGGTATTATATAGTAAAAATTAACTAAGATAATAAGGCCCTTATTAATAAGTTTTATTACAGCCTAAAAGAGGATATATAGAATAAGATATATAAGAAACTTAATCTACCTACTTACTTTAATAAGTATATAATATTAGCTATCCAATATAATATCTACTTATACTAAAGGTAATAGCAAAAAGAGATAGGGAAAAAAGCTACCTAATCTACTAATATAAGGCAAAAAAAGAACCCTTTAACCTTCTATAGGATAGCTTTAGAACTTATAGAACTTAGTAATACCTAATAAAAAAGGGACCTCTCTTAGATAATTTATTAGAATTATAATAAAAAAGAATATACCTTTTATAAGTATTCTAAGCTTAATATTAACTAATAATTTAAACCTATTCTAAAAGGCAAAAGATAAATTAACTTTATATATATTAAAAAAGAACCCTAAATAATAATCTAAATAATTAGAAGGATTATTAAAGGGACTTCTATATCTAAGGGAAAGTTAATCCCTATAATTAGAACAACTCTTACTATAATTAAGAAATAAGATCTACTATTAATTACTATAAAAAATATTATATACCCCCTATATTAGAGTAATAGGAGCAGTAGAATTATAAGGGAATAATACCTAAAATAGCCCCTTAGAACTATAGGCTATAATAATAAAGCTATAGTTCTAATAAGCTATCTTTTAGCCCCTTTTATAGAAAGGAGCTATTAAAAGAGCTACTTACTAAGTCTTTATATACTATTAATAGCAAAAAGCCTAGATAGCTTAAAATAGAAGTATATATTAAAGGGTAATAGTATAATACTATAGTAAATAGTAGAGCTAAAATAAATTATATTTACCTAAGAATTATAAACTAATTTTAGCTATTATAAAAGGATAAGATAGACCCCTATATAATATTAAACCTAGAAAATATTATATTTAACTATAAGAATAAAGTAATTAGCTAAAAGATTAATTATCTTAAGGTCTTTATAAATAAGAAGAACTATAGTATTTCCTTTAATATTATTAATACTAAGATATATAATCTAGTCCTAGGGTATTTATAATTATATTAATATAATCTATATATTAACTAGTATACTAGCTAGATATAAGTACTCCTAGAATATAATATAGCTAGTAATATAAATAATAATAATTTAAGATCTCTAACCTTTAGCACTAACTATACAGAGGCTATATATAATAATAGCTTGCTACTAAAGGGAATATAGTATAAGCATAAGGCTAATCTAAGAAGAAAATAGTAAAAAGTTATTACCTATCTCTATATATAATTCTAATAGCTTAATTAAAACCTTTAAAAGATAAAGGAAAATATTACTAATAATTAACTAAATAAAATACTATTATAATACTATATCTATAAATAGTTATTTATAGATAAACTTAAGACTAGAATACCTAAATTTAATTAATAGGATTATAAAATTATATTAAAGAAAGAAATAAATACTTATTTCTTCCTAATTTATAACCTTAATTAAGTAGAACTTAATACTCTTAAGAAGTATATTAAAGATATACTATAAAAAGAATATATATAAATATTAAACTCTAAAGCTAATTATCTAGTAATATTTATTCTAAAGAAAAATAGAAAACTTTGCCTTATTATAGATTACTAATAGCTTAATAATATTACTATTAAAGACTATATACTATTACCCCTTATTAATAAGATAAAAAATAGGCTATATAAAATAAAATAATTTACTATACTTAACCTAAAGAGAGCTTATAATCTAATATATATTAGAAAAAAAGATAAATAAAAAACTACCTTTTAAACAAAGTTCAGGCTATTTAAGTACTTAATAATACCCTTTAGACTTACTAATATACTAATATCCTTTTAAAGGATAATTAATAATATATTATAAGAATACTTAGATATCTTTATTATCTACTATCTAGATAATATCCTTATCTTCTTAAAAAATAAAGAAAATTATAAGTAATATATCTACTAGGTTTTAAAAGCCCTTTAAGATACTAACCTACTGGTTAAACCAAAGAAAAATATATTTTATACTAAAAAAATAGAATTCTTAGGATATATTATATTATATAATAAGATCTAAATAGACCCTAAGAAGATTATTATAATAAAGAACTAAAAGGAACCAAAGAATCTTACTAAGGTATAATTATTCCTTAGATTTATTAATTATTATTATAAATTTATTAAAAACTTTAGATAAATAGTAAGGCCCCTTATTGCTTTAACAAAGAAAGGGATACCTTTTATTTAGGAATTAAAAGCATAAGAAGTATTTAATTAGTTAAAAGATATTATTATAGCTAAGCTAATACTTATAATATTTAATCCTAATTAACTAATTAAATTAGAAATAAATACCTCTAATTATATTATTAGAGCCTAGATTAGACAAAGGGATAATTAAAGGAAACTATACCCTATTATATTTTACTTATATAAATTATAAAGAGCTAAACTTAATTATCCTATTTATAATAAGGAATTTTTAGTAATTATTAATACCTTTAAGAAGTTCTAATAATATTTCCTTAGAAGTTATTATAAGATTATAATATTTATAGATTATAAGAATATATCTTACTTTATAATTACTTAGAAGCTTAATAGATAATAATTATAATATACTAAATATTTATTTAAATTTAATTATTATATTATATATATTAAAGGTACTAAGAATACTTAAGTAGATATTATTAGTAGATACTTTAATTACTATAAAAAGAAGAAGGTAACTATAGAAAAGTTATTATAATATATACCTTAGAATAACCTTAAATAAGCCCTTATTAATAATATAATAATTGAGAGTAAGAAGATTATAATTATAATTTAAAGGGAAGAATAGCAAGAGAATTATACCTCCCTTAGATACTAGAAACTATAAAGGCTGATTTCTAAGAACTATAGGCCCCTTAGAGTAACTATAGGCAGCTATAGTTCTTATAAGCCTATAAACCAAGCTAGTAAGCTTATTATCTTAGTGGAATAGGGCAATCTACTCTTATATAGGATTAAGGAGTATAATAAAGTATTCCTAGAAAATAAATAGATAATATACCTATAGGTTCTAGATAAACTATAGGATAATCTAATTAAAGAAATTTATAAATATCCTTTAAATAGATATAAAGATATAAATAAAACCTTTAAATAAGTTAAATAGATATTTTCCTTTAGTTATATAAAAAGAAAGGTAAAAGCTATTATTAAGTAATATTTACTTTACTAATAAATAAAGTTATTATAATATAAGCTATATAGTAAATTATAGCCTATTCTAATTACTTTAAAACTATAGAAATTAATTACTATAAACTTTATTATTAATTTATTATTATTAATAGATCTTACTACTAATAAATATTATAATACTATTTTTATTATTATTAATTAATTTATAAAGTTTACTTATTATATCCCTTATAAAAAGGCTATAAATAAAGAGCAATTTACTTACCTTTTCTTTTAATATATAATTATAATATATAGATTACTAATTAAGATTATCTTAGACTATAGATAGCTATTTATATTTAAGTTCTAGTAAGGATTAATAGCTTTTATAGGTCTATAGTATAAGCTTATTATTACTTTCTAACCCTAGATTAATAAATAAACTAAAAGGTAAAATCAAAAGATTAAGTACTATTTATAATATTATATTAACTATAAGTAAATAGATTAGGTAGAAAAACTATTAATTACTTAGCTTGCCCTTAATATATCTTACTAGTTAAGTATTAAGACTATACCTATATTTACTAACTTTAGATTTACCCCTAATATATTCTATATTAAACTAGAAGGACTAATTAAAATAAAAGTATTACTTAAATCTAAATAAATATAGTAATTATATTCTAAGATAAAGATAGAACTTAAATTTATTTATATATAAATAAAGAAATATTATAATCCTAAATAAATAGAAAGTTTATTCTTTAAGAAGGAGAATATAATCCTCCTAGCTATAAAAAATATTACTATAAAATAATAAAATAAAAAACTTAATCTTAAGTATATTAGTTCTTACCTTATAAAGAAGAAAATCTTATAAAATAATTATAAACTTAATCTACTAAAAGATATTAAGATTTATCTAATCTTTTATATTTCCTTATTTAAATCTATTACTAATATTATTATAATAAATATAGAATTATATATTAAGCTAGTAATTAAACTATAAAAAAAATATACTATTAAAAAGATCCTAGAAAAAGGTATAATAAATAGAAAAGTATATTATTATATAAAATAAAAAGAATATACTAAGAAAATATAAAAACCACTATAAAACCTTATATATTACTTAAAGAAACTAGATAAGTTCCTTTGCAAAAAGTAATAATTAAATTATTATTAAGATAAGCATTAGCCTAGTCTAGCAAGAATACTAATAATTAAGCCTTAATTAACTCTACTATAAAAAGACTAACTACCTTTAAATACTCTTCTATTTTATTTAATTACTTAAGCTTAGTAAATACTATTATTACCTAGGACTATATAGCTAATATTACTATCTAAATACCTTTAAATACCTTTTATAATACTTTAAAAGCCTTTTATAATATTTTAAAAGATATATATAATAACCCTAATTACTCCTTTATCTTATCTTATTATTTATATAATTTCTTTATTTTCTAAACTACTTAGAATACTTTACTTATTAATATATATAAAAATAAAAAGGACCTTAACTATATTTACAAATTATAAAATCTAAACCTACCTAATTATAAAATATATAACCTAAGATATACTTATTATACTAAGTAAAACCAGACCTAAAAATATACTTATAATCTATCTATAAATACTACTTATAAAAAGGCCCCTTAGTACTAAATAAACCTATATAGAATAATAAATCCTAATTCTTATGCCTTTTCTAAAGGGACTTCTTTAATAAAGTCTAATAAGGTATAGTATTAGTAGAAATAAGAAAATATAAGGGATATACTTATTAAGTAAAGCTATAGAAGAAGAAAGAAAAAAGCTAAAAGAATAATCTATAATAATCTTAAGAATAAGACCTTTAGAGGGAAGGTATTATATTATAACCTAAAACTAATTTACTTTAGAATTAAACTATTATACTAATAAAAGTCCAGATAAAGACCTACTTCTTCTTTTTATTAATAAGGCTTATTACTTAGTATAATAACTAATTAAAAGGCATAGTTTAAAGTATATAGTCTTAGTACTAAAGCCTTAAATACTCTAAGGGCTTACTTATATTAGTATATATTTAAGACTTCTAGGAGTTATTATTATTAGGATATAACTTAGCTTTTAATATAACTTAGTTACCTTTAATTATTTGCTTTAACTAATTAACCTATTATTAGATATAATATACCTTTATTATATTTTTACCTTTTATATAGACTTAATATGCCTAATCTATCCTATTAATATAAACTAATAGTATAAATAATATCTCTTTATTAATTAGCCTATAAAGCGCCTACCCTTAGCCCTTTAATACCTAGCTATTAAAGCTTTGCTATTTCCTCTATTAGAGCTAGGACTAGACTATTATAGCTAGCCTATTTAGGATATTAATTTATATATAAGGAAAGGAAAAAGAGTAAAAATGAGATTATTAGAAAGATAATTTCTAGTTATATAAGATTATTATACTAACTAGTAATAGCTATTATACTAAATAGTAATACTTAATATATTTACTCCTAGAATTACCTAGTTAAGCCTTTTACTTATATTTTAATTAAATATAAATATTTATTTATAATTAATTAAAATATAAATAGAATACTTAACTAAGTAATTTTAAGAGTAAATATAATTAGTATTTAAATAATTATAATATTAATTTATTTTTACTATAATTAATAGAATAATTAACTTTATATATTTTATAATCTTAATATTCTTTAAATATTAAAAATAATAAACTTTTTATTCTTTTTTATTTATATTTAATTAAAATATAAGTAAAAGGCTTAACTAAGTAATTTTAAGAGTAAATATAATTAATATTTAAATAATTATAATATTAGTCTTTTTTTTTAAAAAAAAAATCCTTTTTAAGCTACTTAATTTAATCTCTAAGTAAAATATCTTTTTATATAGTATTTTATACTTATTCTATAAGAAGTAATAAGAGTTTTTTATTATAATTATTCTAATTATAATTATTTGCCTATAAAAACCCTAGTAAGGAAAAGTAACTAGTTATAATAACTCTTTTACCTATTCCCTAGGCTAGGAGCTAGTATAAGAAATTAAACCCTAGTCTCTATAAAGAATATAGCATGCTAACTATTATATTATACTACTAATATTAGTTTTTTTTCCCCTAATTAATAGAATAATTAACTTTATTTAATATTATAATTTTATTATCCTTTTAATATTAAAAATAAAAAACTTTAATTTTTTTTTTTTTTTTTTTTTTTTAAAAAAAAAAACCCTTATCTAATTACTCAACTTAACCTATATATATAAATAGGATGCTTACTTATTTAGTATTTAGTTAGATTTTACAAGAAGCAATAAGAGCTTTATATCACAATTATTTTAGTTACAATTATTACCTATAAAAACCCCAGTAGGGAAAAATGACTAGTTACAATAACCCTTTGTTCTTTTTACCTATTTCCCTGGGCCGGGGGCTAGTACAGGAAATCGAACCCTGGTCTCTATAAAAAACACAGCATACTAACCACTGCACTATACCACCCTTAAATTATTTTAAAAGATATAATTTATTAAATTTAAGTTTTATATACTTAAATAAAAGAATATTAATATTAATAATAAATAATTTACTTAAAAAGAGTATAAGAAATTTAATATTATTATAAAAAAACTAAATATAATAATATTTAAAAAGATAATTAAAATAAAAAAAGCTTTTTTAAAGAAATTAATAATAATAAATATGATAAATAGCTATAAAGAATAATAAATATTATATTTTATATTAAAAATTATAATATAAATAGATCTAAGAATAAATATAAAGATTATTATTAAAATATTATAGAAAATTAATAGTCTAAGTTTAGTTTTTAATATCTAGGAAATTAAAAGTATATTTATTTATAATTAATAATAATAAGTATTATAATCTATATTAAAAACTATAATAAAAATAGGTTTTAAAGTAAGTATAAAGGTTATTACTAATAAAATAATATTTAGTTAAAAAATTATAGAAAATTAGTAATTTAAGCTAGATTTTAAATATATAGGAAATTAAAAGTGTATTTATTTATAATTAATAATAGTATTTATTAAATTTTAAATTTAATTATTTATATAAAACTATTAAGCTATATATTATTATTATTTAAATTTTTATAAACCTCTTTTAAGAGTTACTTATAGAGAATCCAGGATTCCTTTCTATTATATTACTATAAAAATATATATAATAAATAAGATGTAAATAATTAGACGTAGAAATCAATCCCTCCCCTTTGCGTCCATTTTTATCAATCTATAACTTGTCACGCTTTAGCCTGTTTTATTCTCCTGCGTAAAACATTTCTTTCTTTGGGATATATTATCCTTAGTCTATTCAGCCCTCTACCTACTAACCATATCAATCAACTATAATACAAAATCGCCATATTTAACGCAATGGAGCGGACTATTTACTTTTAATAATTTATAGGCGAAACGAAATGAATGATATCCTTTGGGAGACAAACTCCGTGCGATTTTTAATCGCGACAATTACTACAAGGTTACTCCTCCCCCCGACCGTCAACAGCGCAAAATGAAATTATACGAGGGTCCCCAAGAGGTTGACCTCAACCCCGCAGACGAATTGTTGGTCCGCTTGTATGCTGAGACCAGTCCTGGTTCAGGCGCCCGATCCCTAAGGGGTTGGTCTGGGCATCGGGCACACGGCATCCCTTTCGGCGTATTAATGGCGCGAGTGCGGCACAGCCAGCGTGGAGATGTTGGAGAAGTCGTGGAGAGTCGGGGTAAATGGGGCCGCCAAGGATGTAAAATTTAAACGGGCCCGGGGCGATTCTCGCCGGGGTAGGGCGGTAGGATTGTCTGGTTAGGTGGGTTGCAAGAATACGCGAGCGGTCTCATACGAACCTGGTGGTAGCACCGATCCGGCCCTTTTAACCCCGCATCCACCCCGCAGCTACCCCGGAACATACCCCCGAACAAGAAGTGGGTGGCCAGAAGTCTGGGGGCTAGACCTTGCCGCCCAACCTCTGATAGGCCGGCGTATAAGCTGTTGGTCTACCCTGACCAGCTTGGCCTGTAATAGGTGCGCCAAAATGAGAATCATACTAACCCCAAGAGCCTAAATGCCCTTGCCAGTCCTACCCTGGTAATTAGATTTTCCAGCGACTCGACTAATGAGCATCAACGGACCGGATTGCCGACTTTCCGTTGGCGGATGGCCTACTTCCACCGGTTAGAAGCTGTCGGCACGGGCGAAACACCACAACTTATAAAAAGGTAACCCCAGCACTCCAACCTGCAGTTCTCTGTTGTTCCCCGCTTTTCCTTCCTCAACCCATTGTTCATTCAGGCAAACACCAGCCAACATGAGTAACCCCACCGATGCGAACTCGCCGGGTGGCAACGTGGATATCAAGGACAACACCCAAATGGAACATGCCTATGATGCTGACGAGAAGCCCTACATCAGCAAGGAAAAGGCAGATGCCATCGAGGCAGAGAACGTGGAGCACAACATGGGCGTGCTCGAGGCCGTTCGAGCGTACCCCATGGCTACGCTCTGGGCCTTTATCATGTCTTGCACTATCGTAAGCTGTCTGCGCCTTTATTTGGACGTCTTCAAATACAGAGCCCCACTAACACCGCGTTCCAGATTATGGAGTCGTACTGCGTCTTCCTTATGGGCAACTTTGTCGCCCTTCCTGCATTCGCGAACGAATACGGCGTATATTCCGCAAAAGACAACAAATATGTCATTGAGACCAAATGGCAATCTGCACTCCAGGCAGTCGGACCAATTGGTGCGCTTATCGGCGTCTTCCTCGCCGGTCCCCTCACCAGCTGGATCGGATATCGATGGGCAACCATCTCCGGTCTCATGGCCCTGAACGGCTTCATTTTCATCTTCTACTTTGCCAACTCACTCCCGATAATGTTCCTGGCCCAACTTCTCGAGGGTCTCCCCTGGGGAGTCTTCATCGCCAACGCACCCGCATACTGCAGCGAGATCGTGCCGATTAAACTGCGCGCACCTGCCACCCAGATGCTTCAGATGTTCTGGGCCATCGGGGCCATCATCGTGGGTGCTGTCACCTACCACTATAACACTCTGGACAGCCAGACTGCGTATAGGTACGTTTTACTGCATGACAGGCAGCTCGCCTGCTAACCATAACAAACTAGAATTCCCATTGCACTTCAGTGGATGTTTCCAACCCCTCTCGCCATCCTCCTCTTCTTGGCACCCGAGTCGCCCTGGTGGCTGGTTCGAAAGGGGCGCCTCGAGGAGGCCGCACGTTCGGTGGAACGTTTGGGACGCAAGTCTGTGGTTAGCAATATTACCGAGTCTGTCTCCATGATGCGTCGTACGATTGAGCTCGAGAAGACTGAGAAGGAGCCCACTCTTCTGGAGCTATGGAAGGGCACCGACCTCTATCGTACCCTCATTGTGTGTGGCGTTTACGCGGCCCAGAACCTGACCGGTAACCTAATTGCCAACCAGGCCGTGTACTTTTTCGAACGTGAGTGACAATTCCTATTTTGACTGGATCATCGGGCTAACTCAGGCGCAGAGGCCGGCATGGATACGGATACTTCCTTCGCCCTGGGTCTCATCACCTCAGCCCTCCAGACCATCTTCGTCATGCTTTCCTGGATTCTAACAACATATATTGGCCGACGAACCATTTACGTCTGGGGGTCGGCCATCAACGTCGCCTTCCTGGTCGCTCTCGGCATTGCAGGCTCTGTTGCCCAGACCAGGTCAGCCTCTCTGGCGCAGGCATCCCTAGGTCTCATTGTCTCCGTCCTATTCACTCTGGGTCCTGCCCCTGCCTCGTGGGTCATTATCGGAGAGACATCGGCCATCCGCCTCAGGCCCCTTACGACTGGCGTTGGACGTGGTGCCTATTACATCATCAACATTCCTTGCATCTTCTTATCTAGTTACATGCTCAATCCTACGGTAAGGTTCTTCTCTATTTGTTGTCAAAGTAGTATTAGCTAACATGGAACAGGGTGGAAACCTCGGTGGCAAGTGCGGTTATGTCTGGGGCGCCACTGGCTTAATTTGCTTTGTAATGGCATATATTTGGCTGCCAGAGATGAAGGGCCGATCCTATCGTGAGATTGATATTATGTTTAAGCGTAAGATTCCAGCTCGCAAGTGGAAGCAGACTGTTATCAATATAAACGATGATGAGTAGATGGAAAGGTATATAGTAGTTGAGTATGTTTATATTATAAAATCTAATATCTCTCTTTAGAGTAATTTAAGTTGTATTTTAATATGAAAAGTAGCCCTAGAGAGCTCTACTTATAAGGGTTAAAGTGATATAATTAAATAAATCTAGGTAATAAGATTTATATATTAAAGGTATTTATTTTCTAGCTAGCTACAAGGGAAAAAAGTCCCTTTTATAGGGATATTCTAGGTATAATTATTAAGATATAAAAGTTATTTTATTTGCTCCTAAGAAGAGGATTAGGTTAATAATATACTAGTACTAAGGAATAGGTTAAATATATATACGTTTAAATTTCATAGTATAAATACTCTTATACTTAGAATTACGTTTAATATCTAAAAATATTACATAATGAAATTTATAAAGCATTTTTAATAGAAATATAATATAATAAAAAGATAGTAAAATTTATAAATTATAATAGGATTTTAATATGGGTTGAGGCTTTGGTGGGCTAGAAGAGGATTCCGAGTTTATCCTTGCCAAGCTCTGAAATATGAATGCGAAGGTCCTGCAGACCGTATTAGGTGATTGTTTGAATTGACTGATGGTGACTAAATAATAAGCAAACAGCGGGGTAATATCTGGGCAAGCATGTGACATATAGAGCCAAATCCAGTCAAGTTCACACATGGGATTTAATTTCTGCTGTAATCTCATTCTACACCCACTGAGACAGCTGTTACTGTTTAGTCTTGGTTATTAAATCATCTAAAACTGAGTTCGAGTCTGTACCACAGATTTCTTCACAGTAATATCCCAGGGCCCCGCAAGATGTGACTGACTATTATTCCAGACATCGCCTGTGATAGAATTTGAATCCTTCGATTCATTGTCCCCGTCATCCACATGGCTTTTCTTATGGGCATATATAGTCTGCTTGCCAGTGCTGATAAGTGTCGCGTGTCTGTAATCCCTTTCCGGGCATTGATGAAGATCAAAGACATCATCTCATCCCGCATGGTTACTACCCGTCCTGTGCCATTCTCGAGCGGAGGTACCAGCTCCTGTGGCGGAGGATTCGCCAAATACGGTTCGGAAAAGTGGTCGAAGTGTTGCAATTCCTGCAGTAGTAAGAGCAAGACCTGTTTCAATAGTCGACCACATTGCCAAGTCTGAAGTAGAGTAGAGGAAATCTTATACGTCGGTCAAGATGTGGAGATAGGGAAAACGGACAATAGTCGCACTGGAAGCACTCTTGTTGGTAAAGTAAGCATTTATATCCAAAAATACGAATTGATCAAATGGGTTAAGCCTTACATAGCACCAGTGGCTAAGAGAGCTACCACTGAAATTTTCAACTTCTTACTCTTCTGCAAGTTCCAAACAGGGAAGACGGGAATTATGCTATATGTCCAGTCGGTGATACGACTGATAACGGAGTAGCCGATGAAGGATTTCGCAATAATCCTGGCGTCCAGGCAAGTTCCCTTGGGTGGGTCGCTGTTGTATCGGAGCCAAAATAGAGACGTGGGACGGCATTGTAGTACAAACGTTAAGAAGAAGAGAAAGCTGTAAACTTTATTTATAGCAATGGTGACCCAGATAATCCATCTCTGGAACTGGTTCACACAGATGCGTAATAGGAAGAGCCCAATGCTGGCTTTTAAAGCCATGTTGGCCAAGGCTGAAGTCGGCTCACAAGTCCACCATAACTGTTACTCGTTGAAATATCCATTATTGTCGTACCGTGCATTCTGAGATCTCGATATTTACCTGTACTGTCTTGGCCACTTGTTCGGGAGTAATGTCTGCGATATGTTTTCCAGTACCATATTGGACGCCGGCGATGCAATAGGCACAATAAACAATGAAGAATATCAGTCACAAAGTTAGAGAATTCATATTAGATGGAGAGGTTGGGTTATACCTGGGCGACTATTGCTAGCCAATCATCCAGTGAAAACGTCTTTATCACCCAGGCACGACAATAGATACGAAATGCTGTTGCGATGGAGGAGAGAATATCAAACGCATATGCCATACCCCCGATTTCGGGCCCACGAGTCTCGACTCCTCCCATACTAGAAGGAAAGGCGGACATCAACGGAATTGGGATGTTGTATCAACTTTGGTGGATCACCAATGATCCGTATAATCAACTACCCCCGGGGCTCCGGGGCTACAGCAAAAGATTCCGCACAGGAGATAGGTCCGGGAAATTTTTTCTTTCCTTTGGTTTGCACTTTTCATAACCGTTAATCGAGAACCAGCCCCTTTTACTAATAAGTGGTGTCAATTGACTGGAGATGGGTTCTCTACGAATCATTTCACTACAGTACCGGCTCGTTATGGCCATTAGTCTCTGAAATCAATAGGGATGCTAGTCCACTTTCTTTTCCCCCTATGTGAATTAGGGCGGCTGTAAAGATGCTCCCAAGCAATAGATCTACGAGGTTAAGGAGCAGACTTTCCGCTACGGCTGCTCTCCTTGGCTAACCGTAGAGATCCACGTGTGGGGCGATCAGCTTTCATTCAGGTCACAAGACGTCAGTCTGTCTTATTTGCCTCGAGCAATTAAACCCTTGCTATTTCCACAAGCCTCTTTACTATACCAGTGCAAGCTTCATGGGCTTGCCTACCTCCACTTCCGCGCTTCCGGGCCTCATCCTGCTTACATATGTCATGCTTCTTGGGTGTTGTTTTCAGTAAAAATGTTCTGGTTCACTGGCTTTCCCTGCGCCAAATTCTTGTGCCTACCAGAAAGGATCATTGTTCCTGCCTAGCGACGAAACCTGATGAAGATGCGACGCAAAATTGCTGGATTATCTTCCTGTCAAGCGCAGCATGAAGTGCAGACCGAGGAAAAATCAGGGATAAACACCTGCGAGTACAACAAAGCGGCTAAATCTGGCCATGACTCGCGTGCTCGCCTTGTCAAGTGGACAGCCCCATATATTCGTTCCTTGTATGGCAAGGACGAGAATTTCCCATGTTGTATCGACGCTTTGCCTTATTAATGTGCTTTGACCTGGGAACCCTCTCTTGATAAATGCTAGTATCTTACTAGTGCCAACCTCTCATCACGCCAGAGGCGAGTATATCCCCTCTATTCCTTGAGCAAAGACTTAAAAGTTGGATGACTGTCAAAGTGACTCAATGCAGAATTCTGACCGACAGATTCAAACTTTCAAGCGGTCACGAGTGGTAGTTTCGTGGTTGTCGCCTCCCGTCCTGATCTTAGCTAATTTAAATCTCCATTGCTAAAAATTATACCCATTATCAGAGGAATATTATTAGTCAATGCATTTAACAGCACGAGATATACTTCCAATATTCCCATCCAAGGGTTTTAGTCTGTACCACGACAATTTTTCCTCGCTTCGCTTATAGCTGGCTTCAGAGTTTCGGGGCTTCTCTGGTCTATTATTAAAAGCACCACAAGCCGCGTCCAAAATAATATATAAATAACTATCCTCCTTAGCCAAGCTACCATAACAGTATACCAAGAAGGGGCCACGCCGAATGCCGTCATGACAGACAACGACTCATCGCCAGACACCGAGGGCTCAATCGGTCTAGTCAAGCCGGGCACTAAATGTGAATTCAAATCTTATCGTCATGCCCCGAAGAATGATGGCCGGATCGTGGTGGGGGAAGAAGTAGATGCCTTTCGATCATGGACACCAAAGGGCGATGAAGACACTGGCTATGTTCTAGTCATAAGCCGTCATTTCACAGTGGCATGTAGTCGAATCCGTTACGCTTCGTATCAACTCCCCTCTCCTTCTCGAGACCTTACGGAAGGTAATCAAGTCATGCCCAACGGTTGCAGCTGACATCACATGCGGCTTCCAAGTGGCCAGTCTATTCCAAATGTCTGTTCATTCATGGGATCGCCTGGATGCATTCCGCAAAGAGACACCTCCCCACTCATGAGATTGTATCTAAACCTACTGTTCCAGTTCATAGAACAAGAGATTGGGCCAGAGAGGGAGCGTGTTCTTACTATGCTTCGACAAGGAAAGGTAACCAACAAATAAGCATGGGTTATCTATCGTCCCGGAGACTTGATTTACACAGAAGCCATGAACAGTCCGTGGCTGTTGCGTATAAATAAAAAGGGCTATGAGACCAGCACAACCAACGGACCGTATCTCACAGTGTATGTCAACTAAAATCACGATGTGGTGGGGGAAGCAGAGACTTCGCTTGTCATCTACCAGAAACAACACTTTGGTTCAGACCACCCTGCACTGATCAACGCACTCCCCATTTATCCCCACCAATTCAAACGAAAAGGTAAAGATATTGAAGAAGAACTTGAAGTTCGAGGTAAGAAGTTCGCCGCAAACCGAGGAATTCTGACGAGTGACTACGATGGTCTCACGCAGTACATGAAAGTTCCTCCCTGGAATTACTTTGATCCTGGCATGGTTGGATTTGCTGCAGTCTGGCTCCTGTTTACTGTAAGAATTTCTTAAACCTATCTTTATTAACTAAAGTTGTCGAAGAATTTTTGTTTGGTTGACTGTCCACAGGAAATGGGCCGAATTATATTAGACTGGAAGACGTCTGAAGAGGGTAATTTTGAAAGTCACATCAAGATTCAAATCAAGTAGAATCCCGAATTGATTCTCTGTCCGCCGTACTCCATATACCACTCTCTAGATAGAAAGGAGTGGTGTTGTTGTCTGATGGGCAAACTGATAGAGGTCAATTGGAAGCTTGACGCATGCTCATATCTGATCCTCGAACGGGAACAAAAGGATTTATTGGAAGCTCTTGTAATATCATATTAATATCCGGAAATTTTTCGAAATCGGCCCGAAGAGAAAAAAAAGTTTAGTTGTACTTCTGTAAGGTGGAACTGAACACTCAATTGTTAATGTTCTAACCCACCCAGGCATGGCACGCCGGGTTCCGGAAAGACCTTGTCAGCAGAAATATCTGCTGGAATGTCCAAGAAACCCCTTTTGTAAGATTCACTCGGAGAACTTAATAAAAATGATATGTAAGACTGAAGGGAATTTGTATCCATACTTGTCACACTAACCGATTGAAGCACGCAGTCCGTGGCTCTTCGAGAGTAAGCTTAATCAAGTCCTCCACCACGCCACGATCTAGCAAGCAGTCGTTCTTCTTGATGAAGCAGATGCATTCCTAGAAGTTCGAGACAACAATTCTGGAGGTAATGGTGGGAATGGGTCAGCGACCCGTAATGCGCTCGTCGCTGTCTTTCTCCAAGAACTGGAGTACTTTTCTGGGATCGTCTTTTTGAAAACCAATGGGCTCGATAGCTTTGATGCTACGATGAAGTCTATGGCTCATCTTTCGCCTCGTTTTGAACCACCGCATTTAGACACCCGTCGCATAATCTGGACACTAAACCTTGAAGCTGTTACTCTCGACGATAATGAAACTGGAGACACAGAAGCAGCCGATGAATCGGCCGATTTCCTAGTGCACTTCGACATGAATGGAATAGAGATATCAAACTCCCCAAATACCACGAGAACGGTCGCAAGGTTTGAAGGGGAAAAGTTGAATGTACAGCATATCGAGAAAGTACTCAAGGTTCGACAGACATTTGACGAGCAGCTCAAAGAGGAGTCGAAACGCCTGTCGAGATTAAGCCTCCCTGGAAGGGATGATGTATCTAGTTTCAAACTTCTGAAGCGTGATTCCAATATATCAAAATTTGCAGATGATGATAGTTAGTTGGAATTATCGAGTGGATTTCAGCAATCAGTCCATATATTGATTTTGATCTCAACAGTCAATGCTTATGCTCAATTTACTTACGATTATAAAATAAATCTAAAAATCCGGAAAGAAAAACTGACTTAATAATGTGGGCTACAATTTTACTATCAGTAGATACTTACACGAATCTTAATGGGACAAGAAGAATCCAGAACTGTATTTAGGTAACCCCTGTGAATACAGCGCTTAACATTTTGAGCAGCCACATTATTAAAAGAAGAAAAGAGAACTTTGCTAGCGGAGATTTTACGATGGATTTAATGGACTGAGACATCTCCTTGGGGTTGCTCATACTCATCTGATCGGGATGGCCATTGGTGCTTACGCCATCGAGAGACTTCCATTGGTCTGCAAGGGTTCCGTTACAAGTTGAGGCATCGATAATAAGGATTCCATAGGAATAGGCGAATACACTATACCTTATTTAGCGAGAAAGAGCCCCTGGTAATTGACAAATTCACAAGTCCCGATCACAAAAAAGCAATGGGCGTAATTTCCGTAATCGAGTGGTACTATTGTTTATATTTTATTTCTGCTGTTTTGACGCTCGTTCTCCAATCTTTCTAATTGCCGTTGCCTCAAATCCTCTGTCATTTCTGTCAATTGCTAAATCCTCTCGTTTTCTTGTTCACCGCCTGGTGGATGCATGCTGATTCTGTGGAAAGCTGGCGGGAAGTGAAAGGTAGTCCCTTATTAGTGTTTTGTACAAAGCTATATACCATTGTTGGGAGTGGTTTCCCAGGAGATTGCCGTATTAGTATGTCAGAGGTAGCTTATAGGTGGGTTTCTATGGATAAGCCCAATCAACAGGGATAATGTTATGGCTCACTGTGCTGATCACTGTGAAGAATAATAATTTGACAAGATCCACATCTATATAATCTTGATTACTTAACAAGAACCAGCAACAATTTGTTAATTCCAAGGTAAAATTAAGCGCAAACTGTCGAGTGATATTGGAATGAGACCGGTGACACCAAAGCCGCAGTTCAGAGTAACCCCTGGGTTCGGCTCAGAAGACTGGAGATAGTACCATAGACTGACATAGTACCACTCGTCATTGAATGTGGCAATGTTTTGAAAAATACCCATTCCATTAATGAAATCGCTCCCAGCGGTATAAATCTGAACAGACCAGGTACTGTCGTGCCCCGATGTTGTGGAAAATGGTCCTGGGCCATTGTAGCTTACTTCCCAGGAGTCAAAGATGAATTTTGGTGAAGCTCCTATGGCTCCTTCAATGGTTTCAAAGCCCGTGTTTTGCACTATGTTGACGCTGCATGTTGGTATCGGAACGGAAAGGATAACAGACCAAGCCAGCCATGGAAATAGCTTAATACTAGCTAATAGTTATTTTATAGCTATGTGAACAGTGATTCAGTTCAGGACTCAGCGGCTGATAAGGTGGAAGCATATGCCTTGGCCTTCCTATGCCCTGAATCTGGCCATTCCCCCTTGGACTGCCACGAAGACTCGTCGTGGGTAGACTGCTATGACATACAGACCATTGAGCAGGTAGCTGCTACAATCCGGTGCGGATTGGAGACTGGCAGCGTGGAGATATTATTTCTATTATTACGACGAATCCATTCAGTTATAGCCGCTTTAGTTCCGTCCTTTAGTAGTAAATTGTAGTTGCATCAATACCATCAGAGCATACCACGTCTCCTCTCTCATTCTGAATGGCACACGGTCCTCTTTCAAACAAATCTGAGGTTGCAATCAAGAAATACATGTTTTTATGCTGTGTAATGCGACATGTTTGAAGAGCGTCAGACAGATTTTGCTATGTTAGATAGAAATAAAAGGCTATAGTAACGTAAATTTACTAGATATTTCCCCCCTATCACTCTAGTTGCAATCACATATCTCCTAGCATTCTCATCATTTCATGATTTGTATAAAACCAAGTTGCCAATTCTGTTCCAGGTACATCGGGTGCTACCCCAAAATCCCCCGATATGTGGCTTGTCTGGCCTGCTTGAATGGGCCGTAAGCTGAAGGTGGGTGCGCCTGGAGTAAGCTCTCCTTCTGGGCCTATGATTGAATTACTAGTGTCCGCGGTGGGATCGAAACCGGCATTTGATGGCGTCCGAAATTGATCCAAGTTAAATGCGTTTGGATAAGTGTTGAAACTGACGGTAGAAGATCCGAGCAAACTGCCTTGTGACTTGCTCGCCTTGACCTCAAAAAATTTAATAGCAACGTCATAAAGGGCCTTGAAAATTCGCAAATGACGCTGGCAGATGACATAACTGGTGGAAGAAGATGCCAGTTGAAGCGTTTCCACCAGTCTTTGGAGATAGTGTAGATCTGAAGAGTCAGATGTTTCGATAATATGGCAAAACACGACGATGAAAGGAATGAACGGTGATTGTAGGAGAGCCCTTTGACAAATTAGAGGCCCGCCAACAAGGACATGTGCGTTTTATATCGCATATAGTGGATATGATTTACAACACTTACCAAGCAACATAAAACTCAAAATAGTCGGATTGAAGTTTCTTGTCCGAGAGAATAGCCAAACACTTTTCGTGCTCTATCAATGTGTCCCTAGCAGCAGCAATGCAATTATCGCAAAATACCGAGCTACCAGGCTTATCTGGTGGTATGCCCCGATAGATGAGCGTTAGCATGGAGAAGCTCGTAACCCTATCGGCACGCCAAAGAAGTTCGTTGAGACCAGCTCCAAGTGTCTGGCTTCTCATTATATTGTACTTTGCCTGTAAAAATTTAGCCAATGATTCATGGGCCACATTGCAGGCTTCCCCATGGGGGACTATTCATGAATAGTACGACGATGCATACCTGTAGGCTGTCTTGAGCTTGGATGAATCGTTTAGCCTCGGCAGCGATAGCCCTTGCACGAGAGGCGCGAATATCGACCGGCTGTAGGAGTGAACTTGGGCTGTAAATTTCGTCAAATATGCGACCCTGAAGAGCAGACATTGCGATCCAGATTGGAAACACTTCGCTCCACCATGAGTCTGGCGAGAATTCGTGACCTTCTCGTGGGAGTGTAATGTCATTATCTCGGATGGTCGAGGAACGGCCCATTCGGAGCGATAGAACCTTTTCAATGGTGTATATCAACCAAAAAAGCCACATCTTATACCGCTTTGTCTCCGGGGGTTCGCCCTGTAGTGAAACGACATTGTGAAGGCCCAGAGATTGTGTCTGATGGGAGGCCATGCATATAAAAGTCCACGCTGCAGAGGATTTGCATTTTTGGAGACAGTAGAGACACTGCACCCATCAAATCAGTACATGGCACCTCTGCTAAACTTGGGTGACTCACCGCCATGCTCAAAGCATAGGCATTATCTAGAGTTGCCGGTTGATGGAACTGTAGCCTGGAGAGAACTGTCTCAAGATTGTCCCTGCACAAGATGGCTTGCTCGGTATATTCTCGTTTACATGTCTGATCCTTGACCGCGTTTGCGCATTCGAGGAATAGCCAATAGAGTCCCGCGTAGACAATGATGAGTTCTGCTTCGGTTGCTGGCCCAGGCGAGCACACCTTGATAAAATGCGCCGTAAACTGGCCTACAGTTTGAAACTCCATGAACCAGAGAGCTTGGACCCGTGCGCTTTCTACCAACAGTCGATGAGGTCAGTTGTACTGCCCAGAGAAACCCTGAGAATTCATTTCCATCATACCTTGAGCCATTCTCAGGCAAGCCAGAGCCCGATCTGTGGAGGGCACGGGGAGTTGGCGAAGACTTGCGCCCGGCGGCAGCGGCCTTGCATTCGGATAGAGGCTCTCCAGGGTATCAATCTGCTGTTGTTGGGTCTCAACGGTGTTCCTTAGGGCTTCCAGCACGGAATTCATCTCGTGCGCGATGTCCGACGATGGGTTGTTTTTTATGGCGCTCTGGAGAAACCTGGTTGCAAAAACTGCATGGGCAAATAGGGAAGATTCCCCTTCGTACTCCGGCTTAGAGGTGAAATTCTGCTCCTGGTGGCTAGTTACGGTGGTTGCAGGATCTGCTGGGGTTGCCACATAGGAGGACGGAGTTTGGTGGATCGAGTGCGGAGATGGGTTAAAATGAGATGGTCGAGAGGCATTTGGAGAGGTGGACGATGCATTGTTGGAGTGTGCTATGGTTAATTTGTTGACGCATCGTGTAAGGCCCTCAATCTGTTTCGCAAGCTGGTCCAATTTCGTTTCGCTGGTTGAAGCATCAGTATTAATGCCGACTTGTACCACCAAATTTATTGCTCGCAACCATGTTGACGCTTGGACTTGGATGGGCTGCTCCTTACTAGGTATTAGAAATAAAGACTCGCTGTCGCCTTATCCGTGGCTTTTGGTCAGTTGAATAAGTGCATTGTGTTTTGATTTTGACGCAATGAGAACATGGGTAGGTGCGGTCGCATTTCACCTAGATGCAAATATAGTGAGTTCTTGTGAGCGGGTAGGGTGGAACGAGAAGCATCACCTTCCGCTGGCGACAATTATCGCACTACCGGTGTTAGCTGGGACGACTCGGAGCGACGTTTCCCCCTTACAGCAAAGTTACCAGAGGCGATGGCCTCTTTGTCCTGGTAGTCTTCGGGTTGCGCAAAGGGCTCCTCCAGCGGAGCCATGTCATCATCGCCGTCGTCCATGGCTGCTGTCAACCCCCACACGGACCAAGACGCGTGATGGGCTCAGATGGGGCCCGGATTTTTTTTGGCCTTAGTCTCGGATGGAGCCGGTTCAGTAACGCGCGAGTCAAGCTCGAGGGCTGCATGAACAAGAACAACGTTGCCTGTGCCGGGTCTGGGCTGAGGTGCAAGTGTCACAAACCATGAGCTTGACGGATATTTCGGGGGGGGGGGGGGGGGGCGGTGGGGGGGGGGGGGGGGGTTTTATGCCGGGAGGCGTGGGCGGTTCGCGCACCACGCCCCACCGGGTGTGGGGGTGACCGGGCGTTCGCGGGGCCACGGTCTCCTGTCTGCGTTCTGTCGTGCTACCCCCACAGCCGTGGTGCGGTCGCCCGGGTCCACACGCGCTCAGCGACGTGGCCGAGCCGTGGCGATGCCG
>JAHVYB010000310.1:0-35600 GCA_020623695.1 Calonectria henricotiae | reverse complement strand
CATCGCCCACTTTCCCACCACCCACCATACCCCTCTCCCTACCTCCACCTCCCCCCCCCCCCCCTCAGCCGCCGTCCGTTCTTGCCTTTCTGTTTCTTTCTTGCTTTTTTTTTTCTGTTCTGTTTGTATTTTCTTTCCCTGCCCGCGGCTCCTAGTTGCGGTGGGTGGGGGGGGGGGGGGGGGGAGGGGGTGGGGGGGGGTTTAAGCGGTCTCCATAAAACCGGGCGTCTCTCGGGAAGCCGACCCACGTAGAAAAAAAAAACAAAAAAAACCAACAACATCAAAGTGGTTGCAACGTCGGAGAGTTGAATGTCGCATTTTCCCCCCCTGCCTTTGGTCGCCATCGAGAATGAAGAGCACGGTGCCGAAATCCACATAATCTGCTTGCATTAGTGCCTCATAGAAAAACCATGACGAAACCGTTGTTGGTCCACTTTGTGGCCGACGCTAAAGGCGTTCTTCTGGGTGGATCGAGTTGCTTGATAAGCCGTTTTATGCCATATATGGCACAGCTCCGACGGGTTGCCCACACTTCTTCAACAGAGATCTCGACTCAACCACTCGATGGCCGGCGCTGCCGAGTCCCAGCAGACCCACGCAGGCCTCGGAAGACATGAATGAGCTCGCGGAGCTATGGGGCCCGGACGACGACTGGAGAGGCATCACCAGGGTGGCCGATCGGAGACGACGTCAGAATCGCCTCAACCAGAGGGCATATCGTGGGTGTCTCCTGGTCTCTCTGGCTGTTTCGTGTAGCATCGTTAATGACTTGCAGGCCGCCGTCATGCGCAGCCCGGCCAGTCCAAGCTTGACCAGTCGCAGGATGGATATCTGTTTACAACCTGTTCGCAAACGCGGGCCCTGACGCAGTCGTTTATGCACGCCGCCCACCTCCAGTACACACTCAATGCACCGAGGCTGGTGTCGCTGCTGGCCTTGATCCGCCTCAACGCCCTCAACGCCCTGTCCCGCAACGCCGCCGCGCTGGGCATCCCGGCGGACGGGCTCTGCAGTGACGAGCTCATCTCGCCATTCAACAGCCTCCGGAGCCACACAAAGTGGGCTTCGTGCCCGGAGAGTCTTCGTCCGACGTCACGCCAGCTGACCATCCAGCACCACCCCTGGACTGATCTGCTGCCGATCCCTCGGCTGCGGGACAATATTCTTGACGCGATTGTCTGCGGAGCCCTCGACGAGGACGAGCTGTGCCACGATCTCCTGGATGTGGCAGGGGGCTGCCAGCGGGATGAGGCTCTACTCCTCGTCTGGGGCGATCCGTGGGATGTCCGCAGCTGGGAGGTTAGTGCCGGGTTCCTCAGCAAGTGGGGGTGGCTGCTCCGAGGCTGCCGGGAACTGGTCGAGGCGACGAATCTATGGCGGGTCAAGAGGGGGGAAAAGAGGCTCAACGTCCGATTTTCGCGCGGACCGTAGATGGGAGGGAAGTATATCGGGACCGGCCTGCAGGAGACAGACAGCAGGGTCCAGGAGATAAGCGCGGGAGCGCTTCACATGCTCGCCATGGTTCCACCTCTGGCACGTTTCGGTTCTAGCGCAGTCGCGTTTATCTACCGTCAGCTTACCTACATCCTGGCTAGCACGTATGCATCTTTGCATTGATGATCTCCCATCATCGTGAGATTTTAATCCGGCGTCTTATTTTATGGAATTGGTATCAAGTAGCTGTGTTGTATACATGTAAAGCCAGCCGGTGATTCTGGATTCGGACATTGAAAGGAGATTTACGCTAGAGTGGGCACCACCAAATCGTGCGATACCCATCCATCTGACCAACATGACTAGTCTCCGATCCTCGATGCTCTCGGGGACGTAAGCAGGCCCAATGACATACATTTTGAGCATGTCAGATTCCCATGGTTTGATCACTATAACCTTGGCATTATAATTTTTTTAGCTACCATCCGATTCTGGCACTTGTCTCGTTCTTTACACCCATATTTGTGAAAAGACCGGAAACCTGACTGCATCGCACACTGCCATGCCCATATAGTATTGTAAGGCTGTATTGTGCATGGCAATAGTACCCTGAGGCTTTGTCAAATCTTTTCAGCTGAAAGAAAAGTTTCCCGAAGCATTGAAGTGATACGAAAAGAGTAGTAGAGGATAATGATGTCAATATTAATGGCATTTCTAGGTTCTACGGAGGAGGTGGCAGGTTTAAGGGATGCGGCTGCCTTAGTCATCTGTTTGAGCAAAAATATTACCCATTCACCTGTCTGAGTAAACGGCTTGCCCATTTTGGCATCATCAAGTACCGGTATTTTGAGTGCAGGAGGATAGGCATTGGCATCATTCCCCAGCCTCTTCTCATAGCCATCCAATGCTCCCCAGTACCTTGTTTTGGCACCCTGGAACAGGTCCTGGTCATTCATATAAATTTCCAAGTCGTTCCAAAAACCCTTGTAGCTTTGTGATCAAGTACCAGTCCTCTCTCTCATTGTCCCAAGACATCTGTCTGAATGTGAGAGAAGCCGCCACTGCGTAACACAAAACTCACTTTAATTCTTTTCTAGCACATGCAATTATATGCAATCAAGTGCTATTTGAGCCACCCGACTATCAAATTCCCGGTTTAGCACATGTATCATCCATGAACGCTCTATCCTCTTGACTCTCTGCTGGTTTGATACAAGTGGCCAGCCTCTACAAGCCCATGGCCCGTAAGGACATGGTTAGATCTGTTGTCTTTTCAAATGACTCCACACAGCTTGTATCTGCACCGTATGATTGTACCCAGTTCGTTTCAGAATCGTCTAATCATACAAACATGTTATGGAACTTGAATACTGGTGAGAATATGCAAACTTTTGAAAGTTATAGAAATTCAGTTGCTGCGGCGACTTTCTCACACGATTCGACCTGGGTGGCTTCAGGATCAAGGGATAAAACTGTCGGAATTTGGGACGCCGGGAGTGGCAGATGCGTACAAGTTCTGAATATTGGAAGAGAGGTCGAAAAACCCAATCGACGATACAGACTCGTATCTACTGCAAGTTTAAATGATGACCTGGTCGGCCCGAGGCAGCTTTACAATTTACGCGATGCAAGACCTTTGAAATGACGTGATGCAGCCTTGAATTTGCATCCAGGCATATATGGACAGCAACCGTCTGGATATCCACAAGTAAATTGTGTGCGCGCGCTGACTTCAGACTCCCAATGAAGTCAAATCAAAAGGTTGGTAAGGGAGGTGTAGTTGCTGATTGCATTAGTTTCAGTCTAAATCTTTTTTTTTTTAAACAAAAAACCTAGACATTCTCGATATGCTCAGCAACCGAGTGGCGTTTAATATTAAGCCAAATGCTCCTGGTAGGTACCCAAAGTTTTATCAACAACTTTTGATGAGAATGCACGCTATTCACATCTCTCAAACAACACCACCCAGTCTAATCCTAGCCCATGAAAACAAGGAAACGTAAAATGTGTCGTGCCTAATCTAATTGCCTTCTGAACCTTTGCCCCTCAATTCCTGCTTGATCCTCGTCACTGTTCCAGCACCGCCGTATGTCATGCCAGTGTAGACCATGGCTACACTAGCGCCTGCGTTGAGAATCTTCTGTGCCTGTTCGCCATTTGTGATGCCTCCTGTCGCAAATATGATCTTCTGGGCGCCGGCAGGGGCGTTTCCATTGGCCTCCAACGTGTAATTGTCTAGCATCTTACGGTACCGTCCCACGAGATCGAGCGTCCTGCTGTACATGAGAGGTCCAGAGTAGCCACCAATCTCGTTCAAGTTGGACAGCTCATGCGCTTTCAACTTGATGCCGCTGGGGACGACTCCTGTTCTACGCTTGGTGGTGTTTCCGACAATGACGCCATCGACACCGCTCGCGTGCACGGCCTGAACGATACCCTCTACTTGGGTGTCCTCGTCCTCGTCTGGGGAGACCTTGACCATGACCTTGGGGCGCGCATTGCGATCTGTCTTGCCAGCTTCCCGCACAACTGCGCTCAGCAGCCGAGTGAGGGGCTCCGTGGCTTGCAGGTCACGAAGGCCAGGAGTGTTGGGGCTGCTAACATTGACGACAATCACATCAGCATATCGCGCCAATCGCTGAACGCAGTAGACGTAGTCCTGAGCGACAGCCTTCTCGTCCCGCTCGTCTGTTTCCTTGTTCTTGGCAATCTGGACTGCTAGCAGTCGCCCTTCGCGCAGGCTGCCAGGGGGCACATTGGCCTTGCCGTTGAGTACATCGGCCTCGCTCAGGCCCAGGGATCGGCCGAATCGTCGCAGTCGATCCCGGAGTCGGATGGCCATGTCGTCGGCACCGCGGGAGTTGAGGCCGTATCGGTTGACCATGCCGTCGAGGCTGGGCACTCGGAACACACGAGGTTTGGGGTTCCCAGCTTGGGGGCGGGGGGTGCAGCCGCCAACCTCGACAACACCGGCTCCCAGCTCAAACAGCGCATCAGGGATCTCGGCATCCTTGTCAAGACCGGCAGAGATGCCAATCGGATTCTTCAAGTCAACTCCAAAGACCGGAATGGACAGCTCGGGGCTGTCAAGCGTGGTGTCGCGTTCGCGGGGGTGGAGGTTGAACTCGTACAGGGTCTTTAGCGCGCATGTGCCGAAGTGGTGGGCATCCTCAGCGTCGGGGAAGACGTATCGCACAGCGGGGGGGACGACCCATCGGTGGAAGAAGGCGCGGGTGTCGGTGGCATAGCGGTAGGTGACGTAGATTCCGGCGGCGGCAGCGGTGCCATAGAGGACGGCCTTCAGCGCCGAGGATCCGTCGCTAGAAGACGAGGATTCGGACGAGGTATAGCGGCGCTGGACGAGGGGCGATCGGGGCAGAGCCGGGCGCAGAGCCGGGTGCAGAGCTGGGTGCACGGCGGAAGCGGATCGCAATCGCGGGAGGAATGCCGGCATGGCTGCTGGGAGAGGATACTGCACTGGGCCAGCCACAATTGATGACGGCGATGCGAGGGTGAGGCTTGGGTTTGCTCCGACTCTCCGAGTGAAGCTCGACAGCTGAGGAATTTCCCGGCTGTGTGTGGTTAGCTGCGTTCGTCTGACGGGGACAGTGAGACAGTGAGACAGTGAGACAGTGAGACAGTGTCTAGACAGATGCAATATTTATGCACTGTGCCCATTTTGATGGGGGTGATTTTTTCCCTCTCGAACCAGCCTGGATGCATGCATATGCGATTTGACAATTATGCTCATTGCATGCTGTATGCTCTTTGTAAATTGACCTTGGGAGTGCCGTTTTTGGTGATGAAGAAGCTGGCTAGCTAGTCTGAATAGCTTCTGAGCAGCACAGAAGTGCTGAAGAGAGCTCGGGGTCTCCTGCCCCCTAGGATTTCGGTTGAAGCCGGCAGCCGGCACGATGACAAGAAAGCTGCAGCAATTGGATTCAACCCAACTGTAATAAGATTATCAGGCTCTCATATGACATACAAGTTGGCATTGGCGACGGGGTGCCAAGCCCGAATCATGACATCCGTTTGGGCAGTATCTTGCCCAGCGCTCTTGGCAATGGAGATGGTGGCGTGCTATGGTATTACTCTGGCATTCCTGTACATATCAAGGTTCCTAATCAGCATGGCTCCTGGAGCCGCCACTTAGAATCTTATTGACAACGGTGAGGGGACTTGGGGTCAAGTACCAGAGGAGCGGCATCATATACATCAGAATGATATTGCCCATCCTCCGGACAGGAAAACGGCAGTTATTGACACTGAAAAGTTGCTCGACTAGATATGATGTAGGGATAAAATGCAAAATGCCATTGGGCCTGAAAATCAGGAAAATCAGGGATGTAGAATACTCACGGCAAAGGGGCCAGTACTTCCTATCAAACTGTCGCTGGTGGTTTCCTTGGCGCCGGCGTAACTCTTTAAGTCTTATGCCGATGAGTAAACAAATACCATTCATGCATATGCACGATAGAAATTATTTTATTATTAAAAGTTGAGCTCATCTAGGTTATTTATATTCGTCCAGTCATTTTGGAGGTTTCTCTACTGATATCTTCTGGTGCGCCACGCTGCTTTTTACCACCCCGCGCCCTGACGAAGGCAGGCTAGTCCGAATGGGTTGAGATATCTTGAGATTCGAGCAGCCCTGGAAGCACCAGGAATATCTTCATGATTATGTATTAGGACCAAATTAAGCCCTGGTATTTGAATGCGGCACCTAAGTTCTCAGCTACCTCATTATTCATGCGGCCCGCAAGTCTTCGTGGCGAGGGTAAACTCAGTTGTGATTCTCTGTGGCTAATCTTGCACATCCCTTTGCGCCTTCATGGCGATTGGAGGAGCCAAAGAGCCTGTAAGATTAATAAATATTACCGTTGCTACGAGGAAAAGCCCGTAAAGGCTTTATTTCCCGCCGGCCTAGTTTGTGCGTCGTATTTGGCGTGTGCTCCAAATGGCCGTCTCATGCGGTCCGGCATGGCGCATCCGCCAGTCGGACGGGCGTCCAGAGTTCCATCTCAGGAAATAGCCGAGTGAGCAGCAGATCTTGAAAGATGAAGCTAACCCAATATCGTGATCGAGTGCGAATCTGACACCCAAAAGTGCCTCATGCTGACTTTTAGTGTATAAGATGGCTGACCCAGTGTCTATGAGGTGGCTGACGGGATCGCTTATACGTACCAATAGCATATGTTGACGCCATGATGCTAATTGCTTGTAGCGCGGTTTTTCGTCCTGCTATTTAATGGTCGATGACTCCCTTCGGTAAGCTTATGTTGCTGACGTCTGCCGCATAAACCGTATTTGACCCTCCGATTTTTGGCTCCTTTGGCGTTATGCTCAATGCCTTCGATTGATCCTTACATCCCCGCTGAACTAGCTCCTTAGCAAATATGAGAGACTCTGTGGCCGATGGCGACCTCAAGATTGCACACGAAGATGTGCTACCGGGCGTGGTGCCAGGTCGCCCATCTCGCCGCTCTGGCGTCGAAAACTCCGGCTCTGATGAGTCTACTGCTGCGGATGATGGAGATGGGGTAGGCACCCGCAAGACTGAACAACATTTCAGGATCGAGGGAGTCGACGACATCGCCAGTGTGAAGAGCAGAGAGGAGGAGGTGCATCAGCTGGCCAAACACTTCACCGAGAAGAGCACTCATTCAGCGGCTGGGCAAAATCCCTTCAACGCGGAGCCCGGATCGGCTTTGGACCCCAATGGTGACAATTTCAATGCTCGAGCATGGTGCAAAGCCATGCTGCAGATGCACACCGAGGACGACCAGGCACATCCTCTCCGCACCCTAGGAGTGGCCTTCTGTAACTTGAATGTGTACGGTTTTGGTTCCGATACTGATTTCCAGAAGAGTGTGGGCAATGTCTGGTTGGAGGCTGTTGGCCTGGCGAAGAAGCTCATGGGCCGAGGCCAGCGCAAAATCGACATCTTGCGAGACCTGGAGGGATTGGTCAATGCGGGAGAGATGCTGGTGGTTCTTGGACCCCCAGGCTCGGGATGCTCGACCTTCTTGAAGACCATCAGCGGAGAGACACACGGCTTCTTTGTCGACAAAAACTCGATGCTCAATTTCCAAGGTAGGTCGCCAGCGTGGATGTACGCGCCACACCTCACGCTAATTGCTCTTTAGGCGTAAGTGCTAGGCAAATGTCCAAAGAGTTCAGAGGAGAAGCCATATACACGGCCGAGATCGATGTTCACTTCCCCAAACTGACGGTTGGAGACACGCTCTTCTTCGCCGCCCGAGCGCGGACACCGCGTCACATCCCCGGAGGAGCGACTGTAAACCAGTATGCGGCACACATGCGTGATGTCATTATGGCTAGCTTCGGCATTAGCCACACCAAGAATACCATTGTGGGAGATGCCTTTATCCGCGGTGTATCTGGTGGCGAGCGCAAGCGTGTCAGTATTGCCGAAGCCTGCCTTAGCATGGCGCCGCTGCAATGCTGGGATAACTCGACTCGTGGGTTGGATAGCGCCAACGCTATTGAGTTCTGCAAGACCCTGCGCATGCAGACGGACATCAATGGTGCTACGGCTTGTGTTGCCATCTACCAAGCTCCCCAGACCGCCTATGACCACTTTGACAAGGTTCTGGTTCTGTACGAGGGTCGTCAGATCTACTTTGGCTGCACAACCACGGCCAAGAAGTACTTCCTCGATATGGGATTTGTCTGCCCTGGGCGACAGACCGACGCCGACTTTCTTACTTCCATGACGAGCCACCTCGAGCGTATTGTGCGACCAGGTTACGAGGATCGTGTGCCTCGTACGCCAGACGAGTTTGCCGCGCGATGGAAGGCGTCGCCAGAACGAGCACAGCTTTTGGAAAACATTGAGGCGTACAATGCCCGGTTTTCGTTTGGTGGTGAATACCTAGACAGGTTCAAACAGTCTCGCAGAGCCCAGCAAGCCAAGATGCAGCGTGTATTGTCGCCCTACACTCTCTCGTACGTACAGCAGGTCAACCTCTGCCTGTGGCGTGGATACCAGAGATTAAAAGCCGACCCCAGCATTACAATTTCATCATTGTTTGGAAATTCCGTCATGGCTTTTGTCATTGCCAGCATCTTCTACAACCTCCAGTCCGACACCAACAGCTTCTTTCAGCGCGGTGCTCTCCTCTTCTTTGCTGTTCTGATGAATGCCTTCGGCTCCAACCTCGAAATGCTCACGCTTTATGCCCAGCGAGGAATCGTAGAAAAACATTCCCGATATGCCCTCTACCACCCATCTGCGGAGGCATTTGCGTCCATGATAATGGACTTACCCTACAAGATCCTCAACGCCATTACGTTCAATTTGGTCCTTTACTTTATGACCAACCTGAGGCGTGAACCTGGACCATTTTTCTTCTTCCTCTTCCTTTCGTTCATTCTTACTTTGACCATGTCCATGCTGTTCCGGGCAATCGCATCGTTGACACGATCTCTCGTCGAAGCTATGCCTCCCGCTGCAATAATCATGCAGATTCTCGTCATGTACACTGGTTACGTCCTTCCAACCAGGTACATGCTCGGATGGGCCCGCTGGCTGGCTCGCATCAATCCTATCAGCTATGGGTTTGAGTCACTCTTAATTAACGAGTTCCATAATCGAGAGTTTGTCTGCGCCACCTACATCCCGTCTGGCCCTGCTTACGCGGATGCCGGGCCGAGCAACCGTGTTTGTTCCACTGTGGGAGCAGAGCCCAGACAAGACTATGTCAGCGGAGATGCGTTTATTGAGCTATCATACGACTATGTTGCCCCGCACAAATGGAGAAACATTGGCATTCTATTCGCCTTCATGTTTACCCTCATGGGCGTCTATTTGCTTGCTACCGAGTTCGTAAGCGAAAAGAAATCAAAGGGTGAGGTACTTGTGTTCCGCCGCGGACACAAAGCTCTAAAGAGCAAATCAGAGGAAGATCTCGAAAGCGGCCCTGGCCGTACTGTCGCTGTAGAGAAGACGAGATCGGAGGACATTGCCATTATTGAACGCCAGACTGCTATATTCCAGTGGAAGGATGTTTGCTACGATATCAAGATTGGAAAAGAGACTCGCAGGATTCTTGATAACGTGGATGGATGGGTCAAACCGGGCACACTGACGGCGCTGATGGGTGTCTCAGGTGCCGGAAAAACTACTTTGTTGGATGTTCTGGCTACCCGCACCACCATGGGTGTTATCACCGGAGAGATGCTTGTTGATGGAAAAACCCGCGACGAATCCTTCCAGCGCAAGACCGGCTATGCCCAACAACAAGATCTGCATTTGAACACATCCACAGTTCGCGAGGCTCTTACTTTCTCCGCCCTTCTACGCCAGCCAGCTCATGTTCCTCGTCAAGAGAAGTTGGCCTATGTTATTGAAGTCATCAAGCTGTTAGAAATGGGTGATTATGCGGATGCCGTTGTGGGTATCCCTGGCGAGGGTCTTAATGTTGAGCAGCGCAAGCGTCTCACAATTGGCGTGGAGCTTGCTGCCAGGCCAGCTCTGCTGCTATTTTTGGACGAACCAACTTCCGGGCTTGACTCGCAAACATCCTGGGCCATTCTGGATCTTCTGAATAAGCTCAAAGACAACGGCCAGGCTATTCTATGTACTATTCATCAGCCCTCGGCCATGTTATTTCAGCGCTTCGACCACCTCCTGTTGCTTAAAACTGGTGGCCGCACCGTGTACTACGGAGATGTTGGCGAGAACTCGCAAATTCTCATTGACTACTTTGTTCGCAATGGAGGTCCTCAATGCCCTCCTGATGGCAACCCCGCCGAATGGATGCTACACGTCATTGGTGCCGCCCCCGGATCCCATACCGATATTGACTGGCACGCTACTTGGCGCAAATCCCCCGAGTTTGCGCGCGTGCAAGAACATCTTGCCGAAATGAAACTTGAACGTTCTCAGCAGGTGAACCTTGCCCGCACTGCGTCGGGTCAAAGGCGCGAGGACAAGGCCAGCTACCGCGAGTTTGCCGCCCCGTTTAGTGCGCAACTGCGGGAAGTCCAGTTACGTGTATTGCAGCAAATCTGGCGCACGCCCACATATATCTACTCCAAGGCCGTACTCTGTGGTAGCACAGCCCTCTTCATCGGCTTCTCTCTGTATAACGCGCCAAACACAATCCAGGGGCTTCAGAACCAAATGTTCTCCATATTCATGTTATTGACTCTCTTTGGCCAGCTCATGCAGCAAATTTTACCGCATTTCGTAGCCCAGCGTGCGTTATACGAGGTCCGTGAGCGCCCATCCAAAGTATACTCTTGGAAAGCTTTTATGATATCCAACATCCTTGTCGAGCTTCCCTGGAGCACGCTCATGGCAGTTCTTATCTATGTTTGCTGGTATTACCCTGTCGGTTTATACCGTAATGCTGAGCCCACCGACGCAGTTACGCTTCGTGGGGCACAAATGTGGCTCTTCATTTGGGTCTTCCTCGTCTTCACATCCACCTTCGCGCACTTTATAATAGCAGCCTTTGAAACTGCCGAGAATGCTGCAAACATGGGCAATTTGCTATTCATGCTCTCCCTACTCTTTTGTGGCGTCATCTCAACCCCTGAGCAATTTCCCGGTTTCTGGATCTTCATGTACCGCGTCTCACCATTTACGTATCTTGTTAGCGGTATGCTGTCCATCGGTATATCACATGCAGAAGTTGAATGCGCTTCAAACGAGTTCCTGAAGTTCGACCCAGTCAATGGTACCTGTGGGGAATACATGGAATCCTTCCAGTCCGTCATGGGTGGCTACCTAAAAAACGAGCTTGCGACCTCAAACTGCGAATTCTGTTCCCTTAATGATACAGATGTGTATCTTGAACTTGTCTCGGCAGATTACTCAAATGTGTGGCGGAGCTTTGGCATTATGTGGGTATTTATTGTCTTCAACGTTGCCGCGGCGTGTGGTCTGTATTGGTGGGTACGTGTCCCGAAGGTCAAAAAGGAGACTGAGAAATCGTAGAACCGATGGTCAGATTAAGTAGTCGCATTGGCCTCTACTTATTTAAAGATTTTTTTTTAGTGACATCAACCGAGATGGAGAGCTACTGTAGAATTGTTCTTTGCTGAGGTGGAAGGGACACTTGCAATGATCTGGAGCGTTTCTGAAATCAGCCCTGCCGAGTTCGCACTTGTACCGCCTTCGAGAAATTTGAATAGTTTTTGTAGATGAATTGTTGATATGTTTATGATAATTGGTTTATTCATGCTGACCACAACCGCCGTAATTGAATATCTAATAACGCTTGTTGACCTAGAGCTCGTATGACCTCATCGTCGCGCCATCACTTTTAATACTGTGATTACTACCTAAGGTGCTCGCAACTCCTCATTGGGATATTTCAATGAAATATAGCTAGGATAAAAAAGATGCCCCAAGACTTTGCACATGTAGCATCAGCCCAGAAAGATATCAATATCTCATGTTAGAAAAGAGTATACCAAATGGGATGATGTAGGCCTTCTGGGTGAAAGATTTGGCGTACGAAGGTGGTTAGACAACACTAATAAATGATCGGCGTGGCATTTGACGATAAAAGTCCGATACCTGAATGTACTGGCTGGCACCAACTTCAAACCCCTTGATGCCATAATCGCGATCAGAGTCTGACCATGAACAGGATCGGGCCCATTCGCTTCATCTAACTGGCCAAGGTAAGCTGATTCCGGGGACTCAGTACGCTATTAGCTTCGTCAACCGGCTGGACCTAGTCCTTTAGTTCGTTGCACCTAAGACCAAGTCAAGTCCGAGCCAATCACCATCAACTGATCTGATCTGAACAAACGTTTGAATCTTGTCCCCTCAATACATTATTTCTCCATTATTGTTTTTCTCGGGTGGCTTTGGAAATAATTTTATCTATCAAAAATGAATATGACGCGGTCTTTTCTGCGGGGATTCCGATTACGATGCTATTCTTCTCTACTCCTCCCCTTTCCTATGGTGGCTTAGCATGCCAAAAGGGTTCAGCCCTTGGTATTTAAGGCATCACCTTGCCCAGTGTTGAGTAAAATAACAAGATTGGTTACATTACGTCTCGCCCCACGAACGTGGGGCTTGCTGGTTACGAGGACTATTGTGTTACTACCTACTCATGAGGCGCATGGCGCTGCTTGGGCAGGATGCCTCCTTTTACATGGATAATTTTATTGATGTGACAGATGCTTTTGGGGTGCTATTAATTATGATTATGGTCACTGCCAAAGGCTGGGTAGGAGCCTTCATTATTCACACACATACTGTTTGGCCTTGGTGCCGCTATTCAGTTTCCATCTCGCTAGAGAAGATGCCCTCTATAGAAGAGGATAGATTAAATACTAGTCTATTGACTTATCTTTTGGCCTGACGGACCCCTAGACGTAATAGGAAGTGCGGATCCTTGCACCTGGACCCAGTAGCTTCAGGCTTGGGGATGTTGGTCATAACAGTTGGCGGGGCCAATCTAACAACTCACTCCTCCTTTGACCATTTGATTGAACGTTTGATACGAAAAGAGTAGTAGAGGATAATGGTGTAAAGATTGATGAGGATCTTTCAAGGTTCCATGGAGGAGGCAGCGGTTTTAAGGGACGCGGCCGTCTTAGCCATCTATTTGAGCAAACAACTTGCCTATTTTGGCACCACCGATCATTGAACTTTGGGTCCATGTCCCCAAGTTCCTGGGCTAAAATCTGGATGCAGGCCTTCTCTATGGATACGGAAACTGTTGGACCAAGGCCAGACTCAGGCACAGCCACGTGGTCTACCAGGATACTGTGGATAATATTCGTCCATGGTCATGTCACATTGAGCGTTGGTCTAGACGCTTTCTGGCGAAATAAACCCTACTCCGGGAACCTTTTTATCTACAGATTCTGTCTAATTAAGTTGTAGAGGCAACGGTTCGTACCCGTGAAGGATTAACGAAACGCTCTGGTTTTTATTCGCAGCTTGCGGGAGAGGAGTGCCCCCTTTCTTCACTTTGACGTCATGACAGCTTTGGATCATTTCACCCAACATTTCTGTTGCGGTCGCCTGCCGCCGTAGCATTGGAGAGTATGAATGAATTTATAATTAGACCTGGTGATAAGTTGAACTTCCCTCTTGTTGCCATGGCGATATTTCCCCGGACGATTAAAGAAGATGATTGAAGGAGCACATGATGGGTGGGTTCAGAGCCTATGAAAAGCGCACAGAGATTTAACGAAGGCGAAGCTGGCATGTTTTTGAGAGAGGCCTGTGCAACTTGAAGCTGAAAACTACGGCGCCTTTGTCAGAAGTAGTGGGTTTCATAATTTTGGACATGGGATGCAAAGGATTTGGCTAGTGTCTGTGCAACCCGTTCGTTAATGCCCGAGTCATTGAAAACACGGATTGATTTCTGTTAACCTGGTGGAAAGGTCAAGGAACACTACATGGAAGTCCATCCGCGTGCCGCCGGGCTGTTCAGTGTTTTGTGATGATTGCTGCCTTGTCAAGGTGAGGCCGGTTTGATATGCTGTCTGCCCCCCAGGTTTTCAAGATCTCTAGCGACAGCTGCATCACGAAGACGGTACGCACGGCATCACTACAACTGGGTCCCACGGACTAATTATACTGCATCGGTTCCTGCTGACGTGACTGCCCCTTAGCGAATGTGAGTACCCCTGAACATCTCCTTTTCGCCCCATCTGGTGGGGCTGCTGCGCCTTTGACAGGACTGGATGCACTGACTAAAAATTAAACTACGTATTATCCGCCCATTACTCTGACCGGCTCCACTTGTGTGCTGACCACACAATTCGCATTATCCTTGTTACAGACTTTGCTTGATGGCTGCCAATCTTTTGATCTGTCTTGGTCCTTGGCGCGGCGAATGTAACTATACGGTAACAGTACAAAAAATCGCCTATCTACCTAATCCCGGGCATCCCCCCGCGAATTTTTTGCCCTGCCCGTTGGCCATTTCATCACGGGGTTTGTGGGGAGCACTCCCTCGGCTGTATTAGACTAGCGTGAGTTTCAAGTCTTGCCTACCTCTCAGTATCGTGTTCAGACGATTTGTATTCACTTACAACACCCGAGATAACTCCATATTGCCGCATTCCTGACCTATTAGACCGCTGCCTATCATTCAGATTAATGCAAACCAATAGTTGTCGCGTCTGTGATTACGGATACTGCTGGGCCCTTTGCCACTGTGGTGTTCGTCCTCACCGAAAGCCTACAGTCCTGTTACAAATCCTTAATTTTCCTGGTAATAATGCGTGGGCCAAATACGCCACAAAGCCTTCCCCTGGCTGGACTGGACATGCGAATTAGTTAACTGATTAGAGATAAATCGAAAGTATATCTTGATTTGAATCACATTTAACCACTCATGATATCAAATATTGCTGGATAGTTATTATATTCTAACTTGTGTGGAACAAAAGCTTTTTTTTTCTTCTTCATTTTTAGGAATGTCCTCTCACTTACGTCATGTTCCTCATTTGCCCCAAGTAAGCCTTTGGGTGAGGAACAAAAGCACGGAACACTTACGTGGTTCGCTAGCATGCTAATCCTCACACCCCTGTTTAGATTTGGATTTTTGCAGGGTGATCCGCTAACCAATCATAAATTTTACTTGGAAAGTGTCTTTGTACGTCCGTGCCTTCTTGCCAACAAGGGTGGCCGCTCCATTTGATAGACCAGGGTGAAGGCCGGGGAGATCGTAGTTCCAAGAGAAGGGCCCTCAAGCACTAAGCTAATCTTCGGATACGTTTCTTTTCCTTCCAACTGTGTTCTGGAACTTTCGCCATTCGCAAATTCACTACTGTGAAGGCGACTACGACCGTGATAGCCGCGCGATGAACGAATCTACAAGGTAATGAACAAGATGCAATAGCGCTAACCAACATCCACAAAACAAACCACAGAAAACACCCGCAGTAACCACAGCACCACACGGCCACGCCGCGAGACAGCGACAAGACGCAAACGACTACCGCCCTCAACCGAACAACAGGCCATACAAAGCCCTTAATCAACTGTATTATAACACACACTCTTTTTGCGAAATCCAACGATCAACCGATTTGCGACCGACACAATGTCCGACGAGTACGACAGCTCTCCGATCTCTGATGATAGCCAGTATTATGATGAAAGGGAGGATTTTATACTCCTGCGCTAGATCGAAGCTGGGAGCTAATACTACGATGCAGTGATGAAATATTCGATAGCGAAGAAGAAGAGGATGAGGACTCTCCACTTGCTATGCTGTCGTTCACGGGCAGCTGGGATCTGGAGCAAGCAATAAAATCCAACGGCGAGCCACCCAAGCTAATGCGTACCTGTGTGCATCAACTATTCGAGGCTCAAGCTGAAAAGCAACCTAATGCTCCTGCCATTGATGCCTGGGACGGCCACATGACATATTCGGAGCTCGACTATGCTGCTAACAGGTTAGGCCACTACCTGGTAGATGAGGCTGGAATCCAACCAGGCGATCTCGTACATGTTTGCTTTGAGAAATCTGTCTGGTTTTTCGTCTCGATTCTCGCCATTAATAAAGCTGGTGCCGCATGGATTCCACTTGATCCTGGACATCCCCTACAGCGCCAACAGCAAATCATACAACAGACTCGCGCTCGTCTAGCCTTGGCTTCGCCTGCCAATGCCGTAATGTGTACCAACCTGGTCGCAGAAGTTCTCCAAGTAACTCCTGCTTTTGACCAACAATTGGCTGGCCAATTCGGGCTTGCTCCACCTACGCCTAATGTTGCCGTAACCCCCGATCACGCGGTATATGTTCTATTCACCTCTGGAAGTACTGGTATTCCCAAAGGATTTGTGATGGAGCACGGCTCTGTATGTACTAGCCAAACGGCTATTAGCGGCCGGCTGGGTATGACATCGAGTGTCAGAATATTGCAATTCGCTTCATACGTTTTCGATCTCTGTATTGGCGAAATTGTAGCCCCATTGATTACCGGAGCTACTCTATGTATTCCGTCTGATGATGCTCGAATGAGCGGCTTAGCCGAGTTTATTAATAACAAGAAGGTTAACTGGGCCTTCCTTACACCATCGTTTGCACGCACTCTAAAGCCTGAGGATATGCCCGGCCTAGAGCTTCTGTTACTTACCGGAGAGGCTGTTGGCCGAGATGTGTTTGAAACCTGGGTTGGAAAGCTGCGTCTGACAACCGGCTGGGGTCCTGCAGAGACATGTGTGTTCAGCACACTTCATGAGTGGTATACCAAAGATGAATCGCCACAAACAGTCGGCCGCGCTGTTGGAGGTTTCTGCTGGATTGTTGATCAGGATGATCCACAAAAGCTATGCCCGACAAGTTGCCCTGGAGAAGTCGTCATCCAAGGACCAACAATTTTACGAGAATATTTAGCAGATCCCGTTAGAACAGCCGCAGCCACTATAACCGAACTACCGGAATGGGCACCGCAAAAGAACTCACCATACTGGAATCGATTTTTCAAATCCGGAGATCTCTGTTATTACAACCCTGATGGAACAATTGAGTTTATTAGCAGAAAAGACACTCAAGTCAAGATTCGAGGCCTGCGAGTTGAGCTTGGAGAGGTTGAGCACCACTTGCGAGACTCCCTCGAGGGAGTGAAGCAGGTTGTGGTGGACGTTTTCCAAGGAGAGGCTGGAACCAATCTTGTTGGATATTACTCATTCAGTGACGACACCGAGACAACTGGCGCTGGAGTCGACCCTGATGCCGACAGTATTATCCTCCCTCTCACATCTGAGCTGAAAGCCCAAATGATGGATGTCATAGGCCGACTGACTGTGTTGCTCCCAAATTACATGGTACCAACGATGCTTCTCCCATGCCGATATATGCCTTCTATCACATCGACCAAAATTGACCGTGGCGGCCTCGGTCGTATGATTGCTACTCTATCAAGAGAGACTCTCGCAGCATACTCCCTCGCAGATGGCGAGAAGCGTGCACCAACAACGCCGATGGAAGAGAAGCTACAACAGATTTGGTCTCAAGTCCTCAAGATTCCAGCAGAATCTATCGGTAGAGATGACAGTTTCCTGAGAATCGGTGGTGATTCTATCACTGCCATCCAATTCTCCACTGCTGCACGCCAAGCTGGCCTAAAGATTGCAGTGAAAGAAATATTCGCTGACCCTCGACTTTCAATCATCGCTTCGAAGATGGTCGAACTTCCTACCGAAGAGAACTTTGATGTACCGCCTTTTAGCATGGTGCCGGCTGAAGAAGTTGATAAATTCAAAGAGACTGTCCATCAAGATTGTGGACTGGAAACCGAACAAGAAATACAGGACATTTATCCATGTACTAGTGTCCAAGAAGCGCTTATGGTGTTGGCAGTTAAGGACCCCGGGTCATATATTGCTAAATACGTCTACGAACTACCTGAAAATATCGATTTATCCCTCTTTATCAAGGCTTGGAATGGGACAGTCGAGGTCTGCACAAATATGCGTACGAGAATTGTGGCTCGGAATGGTGTGTCTGTTCAGGCTGTTATTCGTGAGCACGCCAAATGGGATTCCTCTGATGGCCTTGACTTGCGTTCTTTTATAGACTCCACCAAGGCCATCAAGATGCAATACGGTTCCCGATTATGTCGTTATGCTCTTGTTACAGGCAAGGAAAACAAGCGCTACTTTGTACTTGTTCTCCACCATGCCATCTTTGATGGATGGAGTTTGAGTCTTGCACTTGGTGTACTTCAAGGCCTATACCGAGGAGACAAGACGCCAGAGTTGCAGCCATACTCTGGCTTCATTAATTACACCAACCAGTTGGACAAAGTTTCTGCTAAAGAATACTGGTCTAATCAACTGGAGGGAGCACAGCGAGCCTCATTTCCTCGAACTGATGACGCTAGTTCTACATCCGCGACCAAGGTTTTCAAGAAAACCATGTCAGTAAGCCTGCCAAAGGAAACATCTATTACCAAGGCCACTATTCTTCGTGCGGCATGGGCTATGGTTCTTGCACGGTACTGTGATACTGACGATGTTTGTTTTGGTGCCACGGTGTCTGGCCGACATGCATCCGTTCCTGGCGTGGAGGCGATGTCTGGACCAGCAGTAGCTACGGTCCCTGTAAGAGTTCATGTTGACCAGAACTCGTCAGTCTTGAGATATCTCAACAGTATCCAGAACCAGGCGACAGATATGGTTGCATATGAACAGTTTGGCTTGCAGAATATCGCTAAACTTAGCCCCGAGGCGAGGGAAGCCTGCGCACTGTCTAGTTTAATGGTTATCCAGCCAGTGCAGCATTTGTCATCTGATGGTGAGAGTTCAGACTGGGTGCTTCAGTCAGTGGACCCTGGTCTATATGGAGATGATGAGGCCTTGGAGGGTTACTTTACTTATCCCTTGGTTCTCCAATGCATGACTTATGAAGACCAAGTAGACCTACTCCTTGTATACAACCCCAACCTTGTTGCCGACTCTCAGCTGGATGCGCTTTCGCACCACTTTGAGCGTGTTGTCCAACAGCTGGCAAGACCAGGCGATGCACCTCTATCTTCTATTTCCCTCTCTAGTGAGTGGGATTTGGAAAACGCCATGAAAGGAAACAACCGTGTACCTGAAGTTGTTAACACCTGCATTCATCAACTCGTGTCAAAGCAAGCCCGCAAAAACTCACACAAGATTGCCATTGATGCATGGGACGGACAGTTTACGTACGAGCAACTAGAACAAGCTGCCAACAGGTTTGCTCATCATTTGGTTGCTGACTATGGTGTGAAATCTGGAGATTTTATCCAAATCTGTTTTGAGAAATCACTTTGGCATACTGTTGCTATATTGGGTATCAATAAAGCCGGTGCCGCTTGGTCTCCAATTGACCCTACACATCCACGAAGTCGACATTTACAGATTGTTCAGCAGACACGTGCACGAATCGCCGTAGCTTCGTCCACCAATGCTGTTCTTTGTGCTGGCCTGGTACCACATGTGATCCCATTATCATCTGCTTTGGATGCCAAACTTGCAACACGGTTGCAAGATCAAAGTTTGCGTTCGCCGCCAACTGATGTCAATCCTTCTGGCCCCGCATACGCACTCTTCACCTCCGGTACCACTGGAATTCCCAAGGGTGTTATTATGCAACATCGATCAGTTTCTACGAGCCAGGTGGCAATCAGCGGCAGACTCGGTATTACACCTGATGTTAGACTCTTGCAGTTTTCTGCATATGTTTTTGACGTTTCGGTTGGTGAAATATTTGGTGCTCTCATCTCTGGTGCTACTCTGTGCATACCATCTGAGCATGACCGGATGAATGGTCTCAAGGAGTTCATCAGACAAAAGAACATCAACTGGGCCTATCTTACACCAGCCTTTGCCAATACGTTTAGACCCTCTGATGTACCTAGTCTCAAGCTCTTGCTACTTGCTGGGGAGGCCATTAGTCAACAGGCTTTCGATTTGTGGTTTGGAAAAGTTCGCTTTGTCAATGGATGGGGGCCTGCCGAAACCTGTGTTCTCAGCAGTATTCATGAATTCACATCACCTACTGAAGCCCCAGTAACTATTGGTCACCCCGTAGGAGGTAACTGCTGGGTTGTTGACCCCCAAGACCCGACGAAGCTGACACCGACTGGATGCATTGGCGAAGTGGTCGTCCAAGGACCGACCCTTATGCAAGAATACCTCGATGACTCTATTCAAACGAAGGAGGCCATTTTTACTTCGCTTCCTAAGTGGGTGCCTCGTCGCACGTCCCCTAGTTGGAACCGATTTTACAAGACTGGCGATCTTGGTTTCTATAATGCAGCTGGCATCATCGAGTATGTTGGTCGCAAAGACACACAGGTCAAGATTCGCGGTTTGCGAATCGAGTTAGGAGAAGTTGAGCAGCACATTCGCAACTCTCTAAAGGGCGTTAAACAGGTTGTAGTGGAAGTTCTCAGAGCAGATGCCGGCTCCAACCTGATTGCCTTCCTCTCCTTCTCCGAGGAAAAGCGAACTGGAAGCAACATCAAGCCAGAGGATGCCTTCATTTCAATAACGTCTGACTTGGAAAACAAGCTTGCCGAAATGACCGGACAACTTCAAGTCTCACTACCTCGATATATGATACCGACGCTGTTTATCCCCTGTAACTACTTAGTATTTACCTCTTCCGGCAAAGTAGACCGGAAGTCACTCCGCTCCTTAGCATCTGCGCTCGGAACTCAAGCGTTGGCCAAGTACTCACTCGCAGGTGGCAAGAAGCGAGCGCCTGAGACTGCCATGGAGTCTCAGATGCAGAAGACTTGGTCAGAGCTGCTCAAGATACCTGCTGAATCTATTGGCCTTGACGATAGCTTCCTGGTTCTAGGTGGCGATTCTATTACTGCCATCCAACTAGTCACTTTATTACGCGAAGAGGGTATGAATATCACGGTCAATGATATTTTCGCAGACCCTCGGTTGTTCGCAATCGCAGCCAAGATGTCTAACACAGACGGACTTGTGCAATGGGAGGTGGAGCCATTCGGTATCCTTCCTACAGGTGATGTTGACTCTATCAAATCGGCCATACAAGATCAATGCAAAATTGGAGATGGCCAACTGATTGAGGATGCTTACCCCTGTACTGGCTTCCAAGAAGGACTAATGGCACTCGCTGTCAAGCAGCCTGGTTCTTACATGGCAAAGTATGTTTATTCATTGCCCAACGAGCTTGATGTCCCTCGGTTCAAGGCTGCTTGGGGCCAAACCGTTGAGCTTTGCACAAACTTGAGAACCCGCATCATTGTAAGCAATAGCCTGTCGGTACAGGCGGTTACTCGAGAGAAGGCCACTTGGGACTCAGCGGATGGCTTTGACTTAAATAGTTTTATGCAGGCTTCAGAGGCCATCAATATGCAGTACGGGACTCGCCTATGCCGTTATGCTCTCATTACCGAGAAAAGCGGTAAAAGTTACTTTGTTCTTATTATACACCATGCTGTTTTTGACGGCTGGAGTTTGAATATGGTGCTGGGCACACTTACCGGCCTCTACTGGGGATCTAGTCCTCCCAAGTTCCAGCCTTATTCTGGCTTTATCAACTATACTTCTCAACTTGACTATACGGAAGCTAGCGATTATTGGAAGTCTCAGTTGGATGGAGCACAGCGCGCCCGTTTCCCCAAAACAAACACGGTCTCAACCAAATCCAAATCTGTCAGCCGTATTGTGAAGCAAACTATTCCATTTGCAAAGAACACGAACGATTCGATTACTAAGGCAACAATTCTCCGCGCTGCTTGGGCTATAGTCCTCGCTAGATACTCGGACACAGATGATATATGTTTTGGTACCTCGGTTTCCGGACGCCACGCTCCAGTTCCAGGAATTGAGACTATGACTGGTCCCGCAGTTACAACCATCCCAGTTCGTCTCCGTCTTGATCAAGAGCAATCGGTATCGAGTTTCCTCCAAAAAGTTCAAACGCAGGCTGCGGAAATGGTAGCATATGAACAGTTTGGCCTCCAAAATATTGGTCGCGTTGGAAATGATGCAAAAGAAGCTTGTGATTTCTCCAGTCTGCTGGTTGTACAGCCAGTCTCACACACTGAGGGTTCTAACACGGCGCAAACGCTGCTTTCAGCCGGCCCAGAGACCTTCAAAGATGAGGAAGCAGTCGACGGCTACTTCACGTACCCATTAGTGCTTGAGGCATTTACTAGGGCTGATGAAATCGACCTTATGTTTATCTTCAACCCCGAGATTGTCCCCGAGCCGCAGTTGGATGCCGTGGCACACCACTTTAACTCGGTTGTCCAGAATCTTCTTCATCATGCCCAGTCATCTCTTGGTAGTGTTTCGCTATCCAGCGACTGGGACTTAACTAAAGCTATAGGATTTAATTCCGAGGATCCTGAGATTATTCGTACAACAGTTCACCAACTAGTAGAGAACCAGGCACGATTTCACCCAGATGCCCCGGCTATTGATGCTTGGGATGGCCAGCTCTCGTATAGTCAATTGAATATGGCCGCCAACAGACTTGCTCATCATATTATTGATATTGCAGGTGTGCAGCTTGGAGATCTGGTACATGTCTGCTTCGAGAAATCTGTTTGGTTCTTTGTTGCTATGCTGGCGATTAATAAGGCTGGCGCTACATGGGTTCCGTTGGATCCCTCACACCCAGTTCAACGCCAACAGCAAATTGTGAGCCAAACCCGCGCGAAGCTAGTCTTGACCTCATCCTTGCATGCTGAAAAATGCCGCGAATTGGTGCCAACTGTGGTTGTGGTGGATGCTGCCCTCAACAAGACACTTACAGTCCAGCGAGGATTAGCACCCGCACCCGCTTCCGGTGTAACTCCTGACCACGCTGCATATACCCTTTTCACTTCTGGAAGTACTGGAACTCCCAAAGGTTTGGTGATGCAGCATGGCGCTGTCTGCACTAGTCAGACGGCGATAAGAAAGAGACTTGGTCTCATATCTCGCGTCAGAATTCTTCAATTTGCTTCATTCGTCTTTGATCTCTGTATCGGTGAGATTATCGGGCCCCTGATTGCTGGCGCCTGTCTCTGTGTGCCGTCTGAAGAGTCGCGCATGAGCGGCCTAAAGGAGTTTATAAGCGATATGAAAATCAACTGGGCTTTCCTAACCCCGGCATTCACTCGTACTCTCAACCCCGATGATGTTCCAAGCATTGAACTTCTATTGCTTGCTGGTGAAGCTGTCAGTCAAGACATTCTCGATACTTGGTTTGGACGTGTTCGCCTGATCAATGGGTGGGGGCCCGCTGAGACTTGCGTTTTCAGTACTCTCCATGAATGGACATCGGCAAGCGAGTCCCCCCTCACAGTTGGTCGACCTGTTGGTGGCTTCTGTTGGATTGTTGATCCTGATGACCCTCAAAAGCTAGCACCTACGGGTTGTGTTGGTGAAGTTGTTATCCAAGGCCCTACTCTCCTGCGGGAGTACTTGGCTGACCCAGCTCGCACGGCGGCATCTACTCTGACATCACTCCCCGGTTGGGCTCCCCGCCGCGAGTCTCCTTATTGGAATCAGTTCTTTAAATCTGGAGATTTGTGCGTTTACAACGTTGATGGCACGATTGAGTTTGTTTCTCGTAAAGATACCCAGGTCAAGATTCGCGGCCTCCGTGTTGAGCTTGGTGAAGTCGAACACCATTTGCGTGAATCTCTTCCCGGGGTTAAGCAAGTGGTTGTTGATGTTCACAGAGGTGATGCAGGCACTAACCTTGCCGCCTACTATTGCTTCAGTGATGAAACTCGTACCGGGTCTGATGTACATGCAGGAAATATCTTCCTTCCTCTCACTGGCAACCTCAAGGAACAGATTACTGCTGCTGTTGGTCAACTCAGCATCGCCCTGCCAAGTTACATGGTCCCCACAATCTTTTTCCCTTGTCTGTATATGCCGTCCATTACTTCTACAAAGCTAGACAGGAATGCTCTGAAGCAATTGACTGCCGCGTTGAACCGCGATGAGCTGGCGAAACAGTCACTGGCAGATGACGAGAAACGTTCACCAGCAACTCCCATGGAAATTCAAATCCAGCAGATTTGGGCAGCTATTCTCAAGATCCCGGCCAGCTCTATTGGTCGTGATGATAGCTTTCTCCGCATTGGCGGTGATTCAATTACTGCCATCCAATTCGTTACCACTGCTAGCGAAGCTGGTTTAACAATCACAGTCAAGGACCTATTCGCCGACCCCCGACTTTGGGCTGTAGCGTCTGCTGTTGTCGAGGGCGAAACCACGTCATACGAGAGTGAGCCTTTTAGCATGCTGCCCAGTAGCCAAGCCGAGTCTGTTAAATCCACTATCCGGGACCAGTGTGACCTTGAGAGCATTCATCAGATTGAGGATGCCTACCCTTGCACAAGTCTTCAAGAAGGACTAATGGCTCTGGCTGTGAAACAGCCAGGATCATACATGGCTAAATACGTCTACAGACTGCCGAAAAGCATCGATATTGTCCGCTTCAAAGCTGCATGGAATCACACAATTCAACTTTGCAGTAATCTACGCACAAGAATTTTTGTGCAAGGTGGTACCTCGATCCAGGCTATACTTTGCGAAGAGGCGACGTGGGAGCCTACCAGAAACCTCCGAGATTTTATTAACAGCACAAAAACAATTAGAATGGGATATGGTTCTCGTTTATGCCGCTATTCTCTGGTATCTGAACCCAGTGGTCAAAAGTATTTTACCTTGATCATCCATCACGCTGTTTTCGATGGCTGGAGTTTGAACATCATTCTTTCCGCCCTTTACAATACTTATCATGGCGGTTCAAACTTGACTTTGCAGCCTTACTCAAATTTCATCAATTATATTACCCAGATTGATCAGACGGCAGCAAAGGCTTACTGGCAGGAACAGTTGGCCGGGGCACAGCGAGCTGTTTTCCCTCGCATTGACCCCGCTCACCTAGCTGCCCCTCCCAGTCAGGTTCTGAAGATGAAAATTCCCTTTTCACAGTATGCAGATGCCTCAATTACCAAGGCTACTCTCCTGCGTGCTGCGTGGGCTGTTGTCCTTGCAAGGTGGTGTGACTCTGATGATGTCTGTTTTGGCACGTCTGTTTCAGGCCGCCAAGCGCCCATCCCTGGCATTCACAATATGCCCGGTCCAGCTGTCGTCACTTTGCCAGTTCGAATCCGTGTTGACAAGCAAAAGACCGTTTCTAAATTTCTCCAAAATGTGCAAAAACAGGCTTCTGACATGGCTAGTTATGAACAGTTTGGCTTGCTTAATATTTATAAGCTAGGCCTTGAGATCCAGGAGGCCTGTGACTTTTCCAGCCTCCTGGTCATCCAGCCTGTCCAACACATTTCGGGAGGGACCGACGAGAGCAAAGCTGTACTTCTTCCGGTCACCCAGGATGAATATAAGCAAGAAGAGTCCATTCATGACTACTTTACCTATCCCCTAGTACTTCAAGCCATGACGCATAGCGAGCATGTAGAACTCATGTTTATCTATAACCCAGATATTGTTCCCCAACAGCAGCTGCAGGCGTTCTCCCACCACTTTGAGCAGGCTTTTGAGCAGCTCCAAGCTGAAAGCGATGCTCTCATGAGCACTGTCAATGTCGCCAATGCCTGGGATATGCAAAAGGCTCTTGAGTTTAACCCTGAAGATCCTGACATCATTCACTCTTGTGTCCACCACCTTATTGAGAACCAGGCCAGAAATCAGCCTGATGCCATGGCTATCGAGGCTTGGGATGGCAGCTTGACATACGATCAGCTAAACAAGTCATCCAACAGGCTCGCTGCTTATCTCATCAGTACCGATGCTGTCAGAATAGGTGATTTCGTTCATCTCTGTTTTGAGAAGTCAATGTGGTTTTTTGTCTCGCTTTTAGCGGTTAATAAAGCGGGAGCTGCTTGGGTTCCTTTGGATCCTTCCCACCCCATCCAGCGCCAGCAACAAATCGTTGGTCAAACCAAGGCCAGTCTCGCTCTTTCATCGCCAACAAATTTCGCCAAGTGTGCCGAGTTGGTGACTAGTGTTATTGAAGTTACCACAGAACTTGACCTGGAGTTGGTGGATGAATTTGGGCATGATCCTGAACCACCTGCTAGGAGCGCGACTCCTGACCATGCGGCCTATGTTCTATTTACCTCCGGTAGTACAGGCACTCCCAAGGGTCTGGTTATGCAGCATGACGCTGTTTGTACGAGCCAGACCGCGATCGGCAAACGACTTCGACTCACCCCGGATGTGAGGATCTTGCAGTTTGCTTCATTTGTCTTTGATCTTTGCATCGGTGAGATTATCGCACCCCTCATCTCCGGAGCTACTCTGTGCGTTCCTTCAGAGGAGATGCGCATGACAGGACTCAAAGAATTTATCAATGATATGAGAGTCAACTGGGCTTTCCTGACTCCTTCATTCACTCGGACATTTAAGCCCGAGGATATGCCCAGCCTTGAATTACTGTTGCTTACAGGCGAAGCCGTGGGACGAGACGTCTTTGAGGATTGGGTTGGCCACCTCCGTCTTGTTACTGGTTGGGGCCCTGCCGAAACATGTGTGTTTAGCACTCTTCATGAGTGGTACACAAAGAGTGAATCTCCGCAGACCGTTGGTACTCCAGTAGGTGGTTGCTGCTGGATTGTTGATCCAGAGGATCATCAGCGCCTTGCCCCTATCGGATGTATTGGTGAAGTCGTTATTCAAGGTCCGACTCTGCTGCGGGAGTACCTTGACGACCCTATTCGCACCGCGGCATCTACGGTGCTCTCGCTTCCAGAATGGGCCCCTCGTCGTTCTTCATCGAAATGGAACCGCTTTTTCAAGTCTGGCGATCTCTGTTATTATAACTCTAATGGTACTATCGAATTCGTTTCTCGTAAGGATACCCAGGTCAAGATTCGCGGTCTTCGTGTCGAACTTGGTGAGGTGGAGCACCATATGCGTGCATCCCTACCTGGTGTCCAGCAAGTGGTTGTTGATGTTCATAAAGGCGACGCTGGCACAAACCTTGTGGCTTACTATTGCTTCAGCGATGATACTCATCGGGGCGTTGGGGCCGAAGAGAGCGTTTTCCTGCCTTTCACTCCTGAACTACGAGGCCAATTAGCAGCTGCAGTAGGTAAACTGACTGTCGCCCTGCCAAGCTACATGGTTCCAACAATGTTTTTCCCCTGCAAGTTTATGCCTTCGATTACCTCAACAAAACTTGATAGAGGGGGACTAAAGCGAATGATAGCCCGTCTAAGCCAAGAACAAATAAACAAGTATGCTCTGGTAGAAACAGAGAAGAGAGCTCCGGCTACACCAATGGAGGAGCGCATTCAAGAAATTTGGGCCGCCATCTTGAAGATTCCTAAGGAGTCGATCGGCCGTGATGACAGTTTCTTGCGTATTGGCGGTGACTCTATTACTGCTATTCAATTCGTCACCTCCGCACGCGAGGCCGGCTTGATCATTACAGTCAAAGATGTATTCACAGATCCCCGGTTATCTGCCGTTGCTGCCAGTACTTCGGAAACTGAAGACACTACTCCATACCAAGCCGATCTGTTTAGTCTACTGCCAAAAGACGAGATTGATGAAATCAAATCGGTCATTCGAGACGCTTGCGAACTAACAAGCGATGAGGATATCAATGACGCATACCCATGTACAAGCCTCCAGGAAGGTCTTATGGCTCTAGCAGTCAAACAGCCCGGGTCGTATATTGCAAAGTACGTTTATCGCCTGCCTGATGACATAGATGAAGCCAGGTTTGAGTTGGCTTGGCAGGAGACCGTTGGTTTATGCACCAACTTGCGTACTAGAATCATGGCCCGGAACGGGGTCTCCTTTCAGGCCATTGTCCAAGAAAGCCCTGTCTGGGAGTCAACCGAACGACTTGACTTAAAGGCATATATGGATAAGTCCAAGACAATCGAGATGCAGTATGGTTCACGCCTGGCTCGCTATGCCTTCATCAGACAGGAAAGTGGCGAAAAATATTTTGTCCTAACCATCCACCATGCTGTATTTGATGGCTGGAGCTTGAACATTATTCTTGGGACTCTATACAGCATATTCACTGGAAAGGCGGTTCCTGCGCCGAAGCCATACTCCGAGTTTATCAGCTACACCAATCAAATCGATCAGGACGCTGCCAATGATTATTGGAAGGCTCAGTTAGAAGGTGCTCAGCGTACCGTTTTCCCACGGACAGATCTCGTTGAAGTCCAACATGCCAGCAGAATTATGAAGAAAAATATCTCCTTTGATTCTACAAATCTTGAATCAATTACTAAAGCAACAATCCTTCGTGCGGCCTGGGCGATTGTGCTTGCTCGATACTGCGACTCCGATGACATCTGCTTTGGAACAACCGTATCTGGTCGGCATGCCCCTGTACCTGGGATCGATCGAATGGCAGGCCCAGCTGTGGCAACTATTCCAGTCAGAGTTCAACTAAAGGGAGAAGTAAAAGTGTTGAACTTCCTAGAAGACTTGCAGCAACAAGCGGCTGATATGGTGACCTATGAGCAATTTGGCCTACATAACATATCCAAATCAAGTCAAGCAGCTAAAGAAGCCTGCGAATTTAACAGTTTACTAGTTATTCAACCTGTGCAACATATAACACCAAAAAACACCCCAGGAGCTGACGTTTTACTCTCATCAGACGCTGGATCCTACCAAGAAGAAGAGGCGATGGAAGGATATTTCACTTATCCTTTAGTTCTTCAATGTTTCACATACGACAACCACGTCGAGTTAGCCTTTGTCTTTAACCCCAATGTCGTTCCCGAGTCCCAACTGGAGGCTTTAGTTCACCATTTTGACTCTGCTGTTGAACAACTCACCAAGAAAAGAAACGCCCAGCTCCATGAGGTGTCCCTTACTGACCAATGGGATCTACAACAGGCTCGGGCAAATAATTCTGACGAGCCTCAAATAATTCGATCCTGTTTCCACCAACTGGTAGATAAGCAGGCACGAATTCAGCCGGGTTCCATTGCTATTGATGCCTGGGATGGGCAACTCACATACCTGCAACTCAATGAAGCATCGAATAGGTTATCTCATCTATTGGTAGATGCTTATGGCGTTCAGGTCGGAGATTTCATCCATGTTTGTTTTGAAAAGTCCGTCTGGTTCTTCGTGGCCATTATGGCTATTAATAAAGCAGGTGCTGCTTGGGTACCCTTGGACCCTTCGCACCCAACCCAACGACAAGAACAGATTGTTAAACAAACTGGCGCACGGGTTGCTCTATCTTCGGCAGCCAATGCAAAGAAATGTGCTGGCCTGGTGCCCCTTGTCATCAAAGTCACACCTGCTCTGGATAAGCAACTCAAGCGCGACAATAGTTCACCAATGGCGCCAATGTGTGCTGTTACTCCTAACCATGCTGCATATGTGTTGTTTACCTCTGGAAGTACTGGAACTCCAAAGGGTTTGGTTATGCAGCATGGCGCACTTTGCACAAGTCAGACGGCCATTGGTAAACGACTTGGGCTTACATCAAGTGTCCGAATCCTCCAATTTGCATCCTTTGTCTTTGATCTCTGCATTGGCGAGATTGTTGGGCCTCTAATCACAGGTGCTACACTGTGTATACCATCTGAAGAGACTCGCATGAATGGTCTACAGGAATTTGTTAACGATATGAAAATCAATTGGGCATACCTTACGCCATCCTTCTCGCGTACCTTTAAGCCGGAAGATATGCCTGGTCTTGAGCTTCTTCTTCTTACAGGTGAAGCTGTCGGCCGAGATGTGTTTGAGAACTGGGTTGGAAAGACACGTCTTGTTACGGGCTGGGGCCCTGCAGAGACCTGCGTGTTTAGTACGCTCCATGAGTGGTATACTAAAGATGAATCCCCTCAAACTGTCGGCCGTCCTGTTGGTGGTTACTGCTGGATTGTTGACCCTCAGGATCCTCAAAAGCTTGCACCTACGGGATGTATTGGAGAAGTTGTCATCCAAGGACCAACAATTCTCCGAGAATATTTAGATGACCCAGGAAAAACTGCTGCAGCCACTGTCACCGAGCTACCCCAATGGGCACCAAAGACCACTTTACCCTACTGGAACCGCTTCTTCAAGTCTGGCGATCTCTGCTATTATAATACCGACGGTACTATTGAGTTTGTCAGCCGTAAAGATACCCAGGTTAAGATTCGTGGACTTCGTGTTGAATTGGGCGAAGTTGAACATCATGTTCGAGCTGTATTCCCCGATGCTCGACAAATTGCAGTTGAGGTATTCAAAGGAAAGGCAGGAACAACTCTAGCTGCTTATATCTGCTTTAATGATGAAACCAGATTATCATCAAAGCAAGAGATAAACAAGGAAAATGTCCTTCTTCCGATGGCAGAAGAATTAAAGAATAAGATTATTTCTGCTATTAGCCAGCTGTCAGTTACTCTGCCTACCTATATGGTGCCGACAATTTTCCTTCCCTGTCAGTTTATGCCTTCTATAACATCGACAAAGCTTGATAGAGGCGCTCTCAAACGTCTGGTAACTACCCTTGACCAAGAGTCATTGGCAGAATACTCTTTGGAGGATACCAATAAACGACCTCCGTCTACGCCTATGGAAGAGCGCCTGCAAGATATTTGGGCAATCGTTCTCAAAATCCCCAAAGAATCTATCGGTCGAGATGATAGTTTCCTTCGAATAGGCGGCGATTCTATTACAGCTATTCAGTTTGTTACTTTCGCGCGTGAAACTGGATTGGGCATTTCAGTGAGGGATATTTTTGCTGATCCTCGTTTGGCTGCTGTTGCTGCCAAGGTCAAGAAAATCGATGACGTTGTGGAATTCTCAGCCAAGCCCTTCGCCTTACTGCCAGAACACCAGGTTGAGGCCACAAAACTAGTCATCCGACAAGTTTGTGAGCTACAAGCTGACGAATATATCGAAGATGCATATCCCTGCACAAGTCTTCAAGAAGGTCTAATAGCCCTAGCAGTAAAGCAGCCTGGTTCATACATTGCCAAGTATGCCTACCGCCTTCCCCACGATATTGACCGATCTCGATTTGAGGCTGCTTGGAGTGAGACTGTTAATATCTGCACCAACCTGCGTACCCGAATTGTATCACAAGACGGTAACTCGGTCCAAGCTGTGATCCGAGAAGGCTTAACATGGGAGCAAACTGACGGGCACAATTTACAATCTTTTATTGCAGCTTCTAGCACTGTCAATATGCAATATGGATCGCGACTTTGCCGCTATGCCTTCCTTACTGAACAGAACGGCCACTCGTATTTTGTGCTAATGATTCATCACGCTGTCTTTGACGGATGGAGCTTGAATCTTGTGCTCAATACCCTCAACAGCATATTCACAAACCAACCTGTTATGCAACTGGAGCCATATGCCAATTTCATCAACTATACCGAACAACTTGACCAAGACTCAGCTTATGCTTATTGGTCTGGGCAATTGAAAGGGGCCCAGCGCTCTATTTTCCCACACGCCAATCCTACCAAAGACACCACGCCAGCAAGCCGTACTATTTCGAGACAGCTATCCCTTCCTACAACTGATTGTGGTTCAATTACAAAGGCGACAGTTCTCAGGGCTGCATGGGCAATGGTCCTTGCTAAATACTGCGATTCAAATGATGTCTGCTTTGGTACTACAGTCTCTGGTCGCCATGCTGAGGTATCTGGTATTGATCGAATGGCTGGTCCAGCTATTGCTACTATTCCAGTTCGCGTTCAGCTTGACTGGCAGGTGGATGCTGGTAAATTCCTGGAAGATGTTCAGCACCAGGCCTCTGAAATGGTTGCCTACGAGCAATTCGGCCTTCGCAATATTTCTAAGATCGATCAAGCAGCCAAAGAAGCCTGCGAATTCGATAGCTTGCTTGTTATTCAGCCTATGCAGCATGTCGCTGCTGGGGAGAATACAGAGCCAGCTGATGCCCTTCTATCAGCTACACCAGACTTCCATGAAAACGGCGAGGGACTTGAGGGATATTTTACTTACCCATTGGTTGTGCAGTGTCTTACTCACAGCGACCACGTTGAATTACTTCTCATTTTTAACCCTCATATTATTCCTGAGTCTCAATTGGAGGCTCTGTCACATCATTTCAATTGTGCGGTTCAGCATTTGCTAACTCACCGCGATGAGCCACTCAGCCAAACTTCTCTGACCAGTGACTGGGATTTGCAGAGGGCCCGATATTTCAATGCTGAAGAGCCCTTGGTTGTTAGATCTTGTGTCCACCAGCTTATTGAAAAACGGGCTCGATTACAACCCAACGCTCCCGCCATCCATGCATGGGATGGTCAGCTTACTTATTCTCAATTAAACATTGCCGCAAATAGACTGGCCCATTATTTGAGAGAAGATTTTTCTGTTAAAACCGGGGATTTGGTTCATATTTGCTTTGAAAAATCCGTCTGGTTCTTCGTGGCAATGCTGGCTATTAATAAAGCCGGAGCAGCATGGGTACCACTGGATCCGTCTCACCCAGTCCAGCGCCAACAGCAGATCGTGGGGCTTACCAATGCCAATCTAGTATTAACATCAGCAGCAAACAGTAAAATGTGCGCTGGATTGGTGTCAAAGGTGGTGGAAGTGACAGCTTTCCTCGACCGACAGCTGTTAGCTAAGAGAAAGACTGCGTTGGCACCAAATTCTGGTGTTGCTCCAGACCATGCAGCATATGTGCTATTTACTTCTGGAAGTACTGGAACACCAAAGGGCCTAGTCATGCAGCATGGTGCTGTTTGCACAAGTCAAACAGCGATTGGCAAGCGGCTTCGATTAACATCAAAGGTGCGAATCCTCCAGTTTGCATCTTTTGTATTTGATCTCTGCATTGGTGAGATCCTTGGCCCGTTAATCTTTGGTGCTACTCTCTGTGTACCATCTGACGAGACACGAATGAGTGGTCTTCAGGAATTTGTTAACGATATGAAAATCAATTGGGCATACCTTACGCCATCCTTCACGCGTACCTTTAAGCCGGAAGATATGCCTGGCCTTGAGCTTCTCCTTCTTACAGGCGAAGCTGTCGGCCGAGATGTGTTTGAGAACTGGGTCGGCCAGACCCGTCTTGTTACTGGTTGGGGACCTGCGGAAACTTGTGTTTTTAGCACCCTCCATGAGTGGTATACTAAAGATGAATCCCCACAAACTGTCGGTCGTCCTGTTGGCGGTTATTGCTGGATTGTCGATACCCACGACCCCCATAAACTTGCCCCGATAGGGTGTATTGGAGAAGTAGTCATTCAAGGCCCAACCTTACTTCGGGAATATTTGGCCGACCCTGTCCGAACCACAGCATCTACTGTCACCAAACTTCCGCCTTGGGCACCAAATACCGCATCGGCATATTGGAACCGCTTCTTTAAATCCGGAGATCTCTGCTATTACAATAGTAATGGAACTATTGAGTTTATTAGTCGCAAGGACACGCAGGTCAAGATCCGAGGTCTTCGTGTTGAGCTTGGTGAAGTTGAACACCATCTTCGAGCCGCATTGCCAGATGCCCGACAAGTTGCAGTTGAGGTGTTCAAGGGAGATACAGGAATTGCCCTTGCGGCATATTTTTGCTTCTCCGATGATACCCGTGTCTCAAATGCTGCTGTAAATGCTGATGATGTTCTACTCCCTGTCACATCTGATCTTAAGAACAAGATCGGCTCAGCTATTAGCAATATGTCTGTCACCTTGCCCAGTTATATGGTACCGACAATCTTCTTCCCCTGCCAATTTATGCCATCTATTACATCAACCAAGTTAGATAGGGGTACTCTAAGACGTTTAACTTCTTCACTTGGCCAGCAATCGCTCGCTGCGTACTCTCTTGCCGATAGCGAGAAACGGCCACCCCAATCATCTATAGAAGTTCGTGTTCAACAGGCGTGGTCAGCGATTCTAAAGATCCCAGCTCATAATATTGGTCGGGATGATAACTTCCTACGAATTGGTGGTGATTCCATTACTGCTATCCAGTTTGTCACACTTGCCCGTGACTTGGGCTTGACAATTACGGTCAAGGATATCTTTGTTGATCCTCGCCTTTCTGCAGTAGCCGCCAAGGTTACAGAAGAAGAAGGGACTAGTTATGCTGTCCAGCAGTTTAGCCTCCTATCAACAGACATAAGTAACATCAAGTCCAGCATTCAAAACCAGTGTCACCTTTCTGGAAAGCAAGTCATTGAGGATGCATTCCCTTGCTCAAGTCTCCAGGAGGGCCTCATGGCTTTGGCAGTCAAGCAACCTGGTTCGTATACTGCCAAGTATGTGTATCAACTTTCTCCAAACGTGGATTTACTGCAGTTCAAGGCTGCATGGAGTCGAACTTTGGAAGTATGCAGCAACCTACGCACTCGCATTATTATTCACGATGGCATTAGCATCCAGGCTATTATCAATGATGAGCCTAAATGGGAACCCACATCGGATGGCATGGATCTCAACTCTTTTATGACTTCTACAAACTCAATGCATATGAAATATGGTTCACCACTCTGTCGCTACGCCCTTGTTAAGAATCGAGATGGGCGACAATTCTTTGTGCTTATTACGCACCACGCCATTTTTGATGGTTGGAGCCTAAGCGTCACTTTAGGCATACTGCAGAGTATGTACCAGGGAGTAGCTGTTCCGGAATTACTGCCATTCTCCAGCTTTGTCAATTATGCCCGCCAGATGAACGATACGGATGCCATGTCCTACTGGCAATCCCAGCTGGCTGGCGCCCAACGTGCTTCTTATCCTCGGACCGCCCTTGCCCACTCCAAGCCCGTAAACCGTGTCATGAGAGTAAGCACACCCTTTCCTAAATCAATGGATAGCTCAATTACAAGGGCAACTATTCTACGTGCTGCCTGGGCTATTATGCTTGCACGCTATTCCGACTCAGATGATGTTTGCTTCGGTACCACAGTATCTGGTCGACAAGCACCCTTAACTGGCATCGACAGTATGCCTGGACCAACCATTGCCACGGTTCCTGTGCGAATCAAGCTAAATAAACAAGAGAACTTATCTATACTACTACAAAATATTCAACAGCAAGCCTCTGAAATGGTTGCTTATGAACAATTTGGTCTTCGAAATATCTCTAATGTCAGCTCTGAGGCCAAGGAAGCTTGTGATTTCTCCAGCTTGCTTGTTATTCAACCATTGCAACAAATTGCTGAGGGAGAAGGCTCAGAAAAGTCCATATTTACCTCTATGAGCTCCGATGCTTATGATGCTGATCAATCACTTGACGGCTATTTCAGTTATCCTCTTGTTGGTTTATGTAAGGTTCTTGATAACTCTATTGATATGGACTTTGTCTATGACTCAAATTTTATAACTGAGTCAATGTTGCAAGGTTTCTCTAGGCAATTTGATCACGTTGTGGAACAGTTGTGTATACAACAAGATGGTCAACTCAATACCATTGATGTTGCCAGTCCTTGGGATATAGAAAAGGCGATCAACTGGAACCAGCATGACGACGAACTGGCAGTTGTTGATTCATGCATTCACCAGTTATTTGTGGATCAGGCACGGCGCCGACCTAATGATGTTGCAGTCGCTTCGTGGGATAAGGAATTTACCTATGGCGAGCTTGATAAAGCTTCAAACCGGGTCTCTCACCTTCTGATTAACGGGTTTGGCGTCAAACCCGGAGATCTCATCCATGCATGCTTTGAGAAGTCAGCATGGTTTGTTGTTGCTATACTTGCTATTAACAAGGCTGGTGGTGCTTGGGTGCCTCTTGACCCCTCTCACCCCCCTTCCCGCTTGA
>JAHVYB010000309.1:13126-35781 GCA_020623695.1 Calonectria henricotiae | reverse complement strand
GGGGGGGGGGGGGGGGGGGGGGGGGGGGTGGGGAGGGGGAGGGGGGGGGGGAGGGGGGGGTGGGGGGGGGGGGGTGGGGGGGGGTGGGGGGGGGGGGTGGGGGGGGGGGGTTGGGGGGGGGGGGGGGGGGGGGGGGGGGGGGGGGGCGCGGGGGGGGGGGGGGGGGGGGGGGGGGGGTGGGGCCCCGCAATTTAAGTGGGACCGCGGTGTTGTTTAATGCCATGCTAAAACGGCTGGGAGACAGGTTTTTTTTTTTTTTTTGTTTTTTTTTTTTTGAAACAAGCGGTGATAGCGTAGGTATTCGCAATATAAATCACGAATCACGACGTAACGATAGCGAAGCATCGCAACCTTGCGTACTTTTTCTGATCTATCCACGAACCCTCCCCCTGAGACAAGCAAGCAAGACTCCTATTGCAACGGTGCACAAATCTCAGTCATGCAGTCAACAGATCGTGACAACTTTTTCGAAACCGAGTGAGTTCACATCACCGCCGCGTCCGGGACATGTCTCTCTGACTGTCACGACAGTGCCACTCAGGCTCAGCGCCAGAGAAAGGCGGCCAAGGCGGACAACAAGCATGGCGACCCTCTGTGCATGAAGTCCAAGATCCTCGCGGTTATCCCTGACCCCGCCTCCCCGCTCACCTCCGTTTTCATCGCCGAGTCGGCCGGCTTCGTCCGGCGCATCAACCTTGAGGTATGATGATTTTTATATATATATATATTTTTATTGTGGTGTTCTGGATTCGAAAACCATCACGCCACATAGACTTTGCCGTCACAACTAACTCGGTACCAGTCTTCAGAGACCAAGGCAAACTATCGCGGCCCAAAGGTCCCTGTGACTTGCCTTGCCGTAGGAGGCCCCGGCAACAATACCCTTTTCGCGGGGTCATGGGACAAGGACATCTGGACATGGGACGTGGATTCTTCGAGCCCAGGTCGCAAGTTCAGCGGCCATTCCGATTTCGTCAAGGCCGTTGTATGCGCGCATGTTTCGGGCAAGGACATTCTTATCAGCGGTGGTGCAGACAAGAAGATTCTAGTCTGGGACATCGCGACGGGCCGGCGGCTACATACTCTCCAGGACCCTTCGACTACCATGCTGGCTGTGCAGCACATTGCCATTGACCCTGTGCTTAGCACCGCTGACGCAGTCGTGTTCGCCAGCGCCAGTAGTGATCCCAACATCCGGCGATGGAAGGTTACCCTGGAAGGCCACGAGCAACTTGCTGAGTCCTTCCATGATCGCCCAGACGCCGAAAGACTGACCATCCAAGAGCACGAGACAAGCACTTATCGCCTTGTTTACGATGATACAAACGATGATGCAGATCTATGGACGGCTAGCGCAGATGGCACGGCAAAGTGTCTGGCCCGGTCCCGAAATTTCGTTACTGAAGACTCTTTTGAGCATGGGGACTACGTTCGAGGAGTGGCTGTGACAGACCAGTGGGTCATTACAGCCGGCCGAGATGAAGATGTCAAGGTATGGGACCGTTCGTCAGGGAAGCTGTACGCCACACTTGTTGGTCACTACGAGGAGGTCACGGACTTGGTCATGCTGCGGGATGCTGAGGGCACGGCTCGCAAGGTCTGTAGTGTGAGCATCGACGGTACTATCCGAACCTGGCCACTGGAAAAATCAGAGATAGACACTGTGATTGTCAAGATCAAGGAAGCAGTCAAGCCCAAGGAAGACGAGAAAAAGGAGGGCCTGCTAACGGCTGAGGAGGAGGCCGAGCTAGCAGAGCTCATGAGTGATGATGACTAGATGTAAATGATGGGCCAGGGAAGATTTTTTTTTTTGGACCGACGGCGCCGCCAATAGTTGCGGCCTGGCCTGGCCTGTATTCCTTGTCGGCTTTACGTACGCTGTGATGTTTTCCTTTGTCCACCCCCTGAGGGTTATGGCGAAGCTTGTTCCGAGCCCCTCGCACATGTGCAATATGAGCTCATCTCAACTCCCATGGCCTGGGCCTAGCGGGAACGCAAACAGATATATTCTGAGTATACCACCCCGCAGCCAACAGCCCTGATAATAAGTGACACCAGGAAGCACAGCAGCCATGAAACGTGTCTCGGCTGCTTGTGTAATCTAGGAAGAAGTAAGCAAGACAACGGGGAGATCATTTCATCTGAATCAAAATGACATGTTTAACCGACGGGACCAGGTTCCGCTGCGTGATTCCCACGAGGAACAATCTCGTCGACTATCTTCAAGCCCCCTTGCATCACTCCCAGAGATTCGCTCGGAGAAGGCGCGCGCGGCCTGGTTATGTCTTGAATACCGATCTCCGCCGGCAGGGGGGTTTCGACTCGGTGTTCCTTGACGCCTCGACGCCTCGACGCCTCGCGCCGCGGTAGCGGGCACATGTAACTATTCCGGACTTACGGTCCTGGCCTCCGGTGAGAAAAAAGAAATAATAAGCTCTCCCCAAGCGAAGGGCCGGATGTGAGTTGGCTTGCTCTGGACTGGGCCCCCAATTGGCTAGTGCAGCCGGCTATTGGAAGGGATGGACTTGTCACAAGTGACGGACCAACGATCGCCAGATTGATAGACGACTTTGTCATATCCCCCCCACAGCGGCGTGTATAAAACCCGCAATATATTTATAACCCGGAAAGTGGATGGAGCACACGGGAGTAGGCACCTAGCGATAATTGGTGAGGGAATAGGCCTTGGCTGGAAGCATCATGTTTCCTTTTTTCCCCCTCTCTCATAGTGGCCTGTTTTTCCTTTTGTTGCTCACGCGTCTGGGGGCTGACGCTGACCAGGATGCCTGTACGTTCCCTCAATTGAGCCCCTCCCAGGTTGCTCAGATTGCTTTTCGCGTGAGATTGCCCTCGGGAACCTGGATCTTGGCCGATGTGGTGAACCCTTTTCCGATTGTTACGTCGTATGCATGTACATATATGTCGGGAGCTTGTGCCGCATATGTAGGTACCATGTAAGGGACCGTCTGGTGGCAACACCGCAGGTGTCGTATCTTATATTAATACAGACGGATAGATGCATCCATATGAAGCCCAAGCGTCTGGAAGGCAAACATGGCGGCTATTCACGACTATTCAGCGTCGCTAGCGCGGTCACATTTCTGGGTCAAGGGATGACGACCAAAAAAACAGGTTTTCACCCTCTCCCGATTCTGCTAAGGGGGCTGATCGCTAAGCGTTGCGATTTGATCAATCCATCATGGTTGCTGCATCGGTCAATCCGTTCCATGGCCAAAAAAAGTTGAATAAATGAATGGGGTAGATTTTCTTCTGCTCATTTTTCATTTTTGTCTGCTACGGTACCTCTGTACACGTGCCGTCGTAATGCGACGCTCGCGTATCGACTGGGGATTAATATCTGCGAGATGCAGCGCACCCAGGAAATCGGATCTCGATCGGTTGGCTGGGGTTGCTTCCTCCTGATTGGGAGGGGAGCTGCCGGGAAGTTCCCAGCCTGTAGAGGGGATTTGCATCGCTAGCCTATACTAAATGCCGCCTTAAAGTCAGTCTATTATCTCCTTGCAGGCGGTCAGTATTCTAATGCACTTGATTTCGCAAGCAAGCTGAAATGGGGTATAGATGTTGGTTTCAGTGACAACACCTGCAGGAGCTGACAGAGATGGTGCTGTTGAGAAAAGCCCATGATCCTGGTCGGATGGGGGGAGATCACTATGGGTTAGCGTGGAATTGCAACGAGGGGTTCAGCAGCTGGCGCGTGCAGGCGGGAAGGGGACAGCCATTCCACGAAGGGAAATATTCAACTGGGCCATCGATCTGTGACGTTTCGTTTCGAATATTTTTTGAGCTCAAGCGCAGCGAGACGTTGAAAATACAGTAGGCCAAAGCATGGAAGATTCAAGTCATGTTCGACTGCATATCCGTCGTCTCATGACTTGCAGTAGTTGAAATTGGCACTGGTCGCCAGTAGACCCTTTTGAGTTTGCAACGGGACGACGATCAGGTCGCCAACGCCGGACGCTATTGACCAGCCTGACGAGAAGGGCATGGGGCCCAGCAGTGTGGTGAACGACACTCTTGGATAAAACGCGCTATCCTAAATAGCACACACGGTAAGCGGAACTTGTTGGCGGCCTGGTAAATCTCTCCTCAGGAGGCAACATGACTTGGCCCACTCTGTATAACATATGAAGAGGGATGCGTTCATTATTTTGTTGGAAGTGAGGTAGTTGAGTCCCAATTGACCTGTGCATTGCTAAGATATAGAGGTGCATCCCGCCATTGTCTCAAATATCTATCAATGTACCATACACGCAGACACGCACGCGCCTGGCTGGTAAAGTACAGACCACCGCCATCTCAAGATTGATTGCATCTCAAAACACTCCGGCGTCGCAAGAAACCAGATGAGAACGCCATGTAATCAAGGACTGTATTGGCCTCCCACCGAGTGCGGCCCACCGTGACGAAGACAATGAGAGTCGTGGGGGCAGCAGCGCCTCGCTCGTCGCTTATGAGCTCGTTTGACGGGAAGATCCCAGTTTGTCGGCTTGCCCCTGTCTAGTGGGCCTGGTCATTACTTTTCCAAACAGCTCAGGGCAGTTTGGGAGCCGTACATGGCAAAGCAAACAAACTTGGACACGAGGGACAGCAGCCGCGCCGAGCGAACATCCATCTCAAGTGGTTACATCCGCGAAACGCGGCCAAGGTGGCACCCGAGAGGATTCGAGACCAGTTGAGTAAATGACTATCGGACGATAAAAACATTGTTGGGCAAGCCTCGCAACCCACCCTCAAATGGAATCGTGGCCATGTGGCACGCACACTCTCGACACGACGGCGGCCCGAAAAACGGCGGCCCGACTGACGATTTGGCGTCATTTCACAGATGCTTGTTCCTCTTACAGGCACAACAACTTCCATCCCGAATGTTGATCGACACAGGGACCTGCATCAGCAAGTTAGGTGACAAGGAGTATCCTGGTATTCGTTGACGATTCGAGCGAGCTGGAGAGGGGATGGGAGGCTTTGTCCCAGCATCGCGTCTCCCCCGGATGTGACGTGGGTATTTGGCCATGATTGGGCCCCATGCGGGCCTATTAAGCCCCCTATGACACTCGGATTTGGGCTAGAGCGGCAGTTGACCTATCACTTTTGTGACGGGGCCGCGTTCGATTTTGCTTTTTCGTTAGCCTTGGGAGGCTTCCAGCTCCGGGCTAGCTCCCCTTGTTGATAAACCGTCGGCAAGAGAGCAAACGTCACATCCTAATTAGCCCGGGGCAACAAGAGAGAAGTAATCTCCTCTCATGCCTTGTAACTGGGCATGGTGTGTTATGTATTAGTTGTGGCGATCGTAGGTATGAAGGCGTGTTCAGGAATGGTGGCATGATTGTCCTGAATGCCGTTGGTGCTAGCCCTGGTGCTGTGTCTCGACCAACACCCGGCCGTGTCTTGGATTCGCCGCTGCAACGATGCAACGGTACAACGTGGTCTGCAGAAAACTGTCAGAGCTTGTGTCTCTAACATTTGTATGACGAATCCGCTCTCTGCTTCTGATCTCGCCCTTGCTTCCCGTTATGTCACTTGATTACGGCAACGAGTCTCATAGGTATGCCGAGGCCATGGCAGCCACTCACTGGACAAAAGATATGCTCCAGAACGGGGTCAGTCTCCATGGCCTGCACAAGCGTCAATGTCTAAGATGGGGGGTTCTACCAGTGGCACCCGGAGGCCTGGTAATTCATAATAATATTCCCTTGGGACAGTGCCACGCCAAACCATACCTATGTCGGCTTGTGAATATGTCGAAACCAGCTAGCAACTCGACGTCGACGTGGGGAGTTGGCCGGTCCCTGTTGCCCCTGCCGACCTTTTGTCGCCGATCCCCCTGCTGGTTGGCCAGCCTAAGCCGTGGGATGTTCCCTCTCCAAGATTGCCAGGTTGCAAGGCCTTTGGGCCCCCTGTCGGGCTGATCGCATGCAAGACCCTGCCTACGCTGTGATCCGGGTTGTGCTTGGCCAAGGCCCCACCGTGGCTTGCTCTGGGGCGGCTGCCGGGATGCTGCCGTTGCCTCCACTGCCGGTATGCAGCTGTCCAGTCCCAAGTCTCGAGCTGCCAGGGAAAACAAGGTCGACAGGGTGTGTTGGGGCCGTCTAGAGCCCTGTCGAAGGAGAGTCCAGCAAAAGGAAAACCCCAGACTAGGACGCCGCCTGTGGCCAATGCTTTGCCCTCCATCCGCCGAGTCCGTGGGGATGCACACGGACACGGCGAATTGCCCTTGCGTGGCTTGCGTCTTGATGCAGTAGTGGCTCGTTGCAGGGTTTTCCACCTGGCCCTGGGTTGTGGGTGTACATAGTACGGGTTGGGTAGGCAGGTAGACACTAGAGACACCGAGACTACCACGGCGACGCAAACGGGGCATGGCATGACACTTGCACTTGCTGTAGCTACGGAGTAGGTGCCGTTGTGCCGTCGACCGGTCTCTTTCCTCCCGTCTTATACTAAGGTAGCCGCTTCGCTCCTTTGATTCCGCTCTCGCCTGTTTGAATGACATCTGCTTTCATCTGTCCGAGTGCCTCTCCTCTCCTCCTCACCAAACTCGGTTCAAGCTGTATATCTCCACCCGACCTTCACCATCAACTTCACCCTCTCCCTCAAACTCGCCTAACACAAGCGACTACTGGTTTGAAGCACCCACTCCTCGCCATCAAGCCCCGCCCTTGCGAGGTGTCGCATCTTCCATCTCCATTACATACATTCATCCGCTGTTTACTTGGGACGCAAAGCATGCTCCCAACTTGAATGTTTATGGTCTCACGTTCCCTCTTTACATAGTTACCTATGCATCCATCATACCCAGCGCTCCTTTGGGTATAATTCGTTCTATAACTGCCTCCTTATCTCGGGCATCCTCATTTTTGTTTTGTCTCAGACTCACATCATTCCGAATACCACGTCTAAAACACCATGGTGGCCGAAAAGGAAATTCTCGGAAGCATAGTGGCTTTCGAGGGCCATTCTGAGACAATCTCGACCCAGCTGCGATTACTTCCCACGTCTCCCCAGATTCTTATTCTCCCGAGCATCCAGAGTTATGATTCGAAGCACGGTGATTTGCAGGACCGCTTCGACACACGACTCTTCGTCAAGAAGACGCACGACGCCCTAGTTGCCCGGAACCGAGTCGCCCAGGCCTTTTTGAAAGGCTCAACGCCGAACAGCAAGCGCCTAGTATTCATGAACGGAGGTACACCTGGCGCACACGCCCTGTGTATCAAAGCCATTATGGACCACGAGACGGACGGTGACCACGATCAGGCCGAGGCCATCTTCAGCTACCTAGTCAAGGAGGGCCTCAGTGGCCTAGAGGACCCCTCACGCAATTGGAGGTCAAGAAACACATTTGAGTATTTCGGCGAACACGATTTCAACGACGAGTCTGAGGATCCTATCATTAGGGCAATGCGGGCTGCTGATGCCTTGGACCGACAAACGGCGAACCTACAACCATACAGTGAACTGGACTCAACCGGGGTTTTCCGTCCCCGAAGCAATAGCCTTCCTCTATATGGCTATGCCGATAACTTTGGCGATGCCGCCCCTTTCTTCGTTTTTGGCGCCAAAGACCAGGAAGAGGAGACGGAGTGTGTATGCGACGAGGCTGTTGATGATGCCTACTCCCACGGAGCCTCGCAGCGCAGTTCCCGTGTCTCCCGTACCTCCATCTTTGCCATTACACACTATGAAAAGCCATTGGACGAAGTATTTCCTGGGTTTACAAACCTCCAGCCCCCTTCTCCCCAGATGCCTTTCCCTCGATCACCAAGCTGTATTGGCGAGGCCTATGCGGCGAAGATGATGCAACCACCCCTTGGCCCAGAGGTTTTCATGCCCAGGTCTGATGTGTTCAGCATTCGCTCCGCAGATAATGTCGTATATGGCGAGGCTGCTCTACTGGACATGAGACTATCTGGTCGCAGAATGAGTCTTACGCGAGTCAAGTCTCTTGACCGCATTTATCCTGCCGCACCCAAGTACAGAGATCTGTGCATTCCTTTGGACACTGCTGAGTCGGAGAGAGAAACGGAAGATGGGTTTGAACAGGAGACAACTTCCGATGGTGCTCGACGTCATTCTTGTATGGTTATCACTAGCTCAAAAGACGCACGTCCGAGTCGACTGAGCTATATCGAGGGACCGCGAACAATCGTCGTTAGGTCGAGCCGACCTACAGTCAGGGTGGCTCCTGTGCCCAAGGAGAAGAAGCGCAAGCCTGCTAGAGCCTCGTACGTGGACCGGGGTACCGATGCGGATGACGCCGCTGGTCAGGACGAGCAATTCAAACCGGCATTGCCTTTCTTTGAAGATCTTGTCATTCTGTTCAGAGATGAGGTTGTGGATGGCATTTTCGGGTCTGTGGTTCGGAGTTTCCGAAGTGGCAATTACCCAATTGTCTCACACTCATCTGCTGCTTCGGAAGCCGATGACACCCACATTTCTATTCCCGGTACCCCAAAATCCCATAACCTTGAGGACCCTGATTGCATGGACGATTCTTTTCACGAGCGAGAAGTTGAGGTTGTTGCACGCAATAGTTACACGGACGAATACGATCCATTCGCCTACGTTCAGCCAAGCTGGCCCCAAACAAAGCCGACGCACAAGAAGATGCCTACAGTCAATGTGGAGCGACCACCAACGCCAGCTCGTACGCCTTCTCCAGCCTTCCTTGAGCTGGAAGACAAGATCCACGAGTTCAAAATCACTGGCCAACAGACTGCTGTTGCCATCCAGAACTCCTTGCGATCTATTTTGAAGGTACATTTCCCTCCCGAGACTCAAGGTTACCGCCAGTTCCAGTTTCCGTTGCTTCCTGAGCTTGAAGGTCTATGGAGGCCGATTTTCCGCGAGGCCGACGCCAGCAATTCCCAGGAAAGCAGTCGAAGGATGGATCAGATATTCGCCATTGGAGCCCAAAGAGGCGTCAAAAAGGACTATGCATCAGCCATTACTGGCCAGCTGGAGAAGCTTGGTGCCAAGTCCAGCGGCATGAGCCGAAGTGGCAGGCTTGATTTTAGGTTTGTTGCTCGTTGTATGTTTGCTGGGGTTTGAACTAATATGTGACAGGTATCTTCTTGCCAATGCTATGCAGGCCTTCACTGCTCAGCCACTTACAAGCCAGACCCATGATAACCCATTCACCAACTGTTACCTCCTGGCCACCCTCATCATTCCTCATCTCGAGACATACCTGGCCCTCCACACTGATGTCAAATTTCTTCTGTTGGAGTATCCTCCAGAGCATCTCCCCACCATGCTTGCCCTCCAGAAGCTTGTTGGTGTTGACCTCATGAAGGTTGCTCAAATTGTGGATTCAAACAGCAAGGATTTGCCCTTCACCAATCTCCGAGGCTCTGGGTCTATCAACAGCAACTTGGATCAGGGGTGCACTGGTCGATACGGTGCTTCGCTTTCGCCATCAGGTCCATCCGATGTCACCGTCTCCAAGGCCAATTTCCTTCTCACCTCTACCGCAAGTGATTCGGAAATTGCCACTTTCATCTATACCGTTCTGAAGATTCTCTGTGAGATTTCGGACTTCTACACTCCCGAAGAGCCCAAGAAGTCAACGCCCAAGAAGGAGAAGACCAGGCCAGCTCCTTTACAAGGATCTTTCTCTCCATTTCCCCGAGTGCCTTCAGGACCCCAGAGCCCAGCTTTGTCGCCGGCTCTGACTGCGAAGCTTGGTACTGGGCCTCCCCCCTCCCCCATTATCCCTTCCCGAACGCCTTCCCTCGCCGAGACAATCAAGACCGTTAGGTCCGCAAGAAGCAAGCTTGGAAGAAGCCGGTCACGCCGCAAGCCTTCCACAGTTGACAGCCAGTCAATTCTCACTGTGGATCTGAGCGATAGCGACTGGGACCAGGAAGACAGGCGAATCATGCCTATCCTTGTGAGGAGAAAGGAACCCCGCAAAGGGAACAGCCGCAAGGCACTAAAGTTCCTCGGGTTGGCATAATCTCCCACTACTAATTCACAACCACGGCCGGTAGGCCTAATGATTAATGACAGTGTCTACTCAGGACAAGTTTCTTTACATGTATCAAATATCAGGGTCGGGAAAACTGAAACAATACCCTACGAACGTCGGACAGGAAAAGAGTCACCAAAGGGACGTTTTGTGCAAGACACTTTTGATTGCCACGCTGAACTTGCTTTTGTATTTTCTTTTTTCTTTTTCGCTTAGCAGTGTCCTTTTTTGTCTTATTGCTCAAGATAGCTTCGGTTCTATATGTCATAATTTCTATTGCCAGGAGAGCAAGCACTCACAGGCCTTTTATCGAATAAATGCATCCTACCTTGCCATGAGACTTGATTTGCACTTGTTGAACTCGAAGTGACTTGGAATTTGGCGGGTTTATTATTTTTATTTATTTTAAAAATGCCATCGATTTGCACAGTCTGGTTGTTCTGCAGTGTTGTCGCACTGATAATGCATCTTTGGAGGCGCCAAATGCTTTGGTGAGACATGGCTGAGTTGCTAACATGGCCTAGACTTGGCAAGCGGCAGCTGGTTGACTGTTTCATAGCGGCGATTCCAAAAAGTGATCTGGCATGTGGAACTTGGCTTTGACCGTCTGGATTGACCCTTGCATGTACACTAGAGACGGCCGTTTGGGCCAATCGACTCCCACTCTGCATGTATGTAAATAACCCTGGCTCTGAGAAAGCAAACTGTTTACTTCTGCCAAGAACACTGGTCACGATTGGTGGTTTAGTACGTGGGATATTATCAGCCTGGTGGAAGGATGGAGTTGGGGTCAGAAAAAACGAGAAGAAAAAAAACGAGAAAGAAACGAGGTCGATTTGTCCTATTGCGACTACGAGCACCCTCACCCTCGGTTCAAGGAGGCGGATATGATCAGAAAACAGTTCACCGTGCATGATTTCAAGGTTATATAGAAGAGAATATTCCCCCTGTATTAAGAATACTCTATCCTCGCATACACACAATGACAATATCCAAATAAATAAATAAATAAAGCCGGGATACCAAATCATAATACCAAAGACAGAGAGACGTCCGAAAATACCTAGACGATTCAACCAAATGATGCCCATATCCCCACATCTTCCACCCCTTCCAACGTTGAGGAGACAGAAAGTCGAACTAGGCTTGGGAGCTCGAGAAAGTGACAAAAGACCATGACATCGTGACGCGAGGCAAAGAATCCCTTGAGCAGGTGAAGCGTGCAAGAAACCGGACACACTATCGACCAAGCAGACAAAGGCGTCCCGCAGCATAAAGAAACATGTGCAAATAAACATCTCCCCAATGTTTCGAATTTGCAAAAGAGAGATAGAGGAAGAGAGAAAATACACTCGCGTAACCCGCACACATCCCAGCCATTCGTGTTGAAAGAAATCTGCCATCATGTTGTTCGCACACCCTTCCCCAGAGATCTCTAGGAAACAGACTTCCTTGCCTAGCCCTTCCAGTCTGTCATGGTTCCTCTGTTTTGCAATGCCGTCGAGTGTTCCCGCACGGCCGACCTGAAATAGATACCGTCTCTCAGAATGCCAAATGGAGGGGGGAAGTGCCGTGATTTGCGTCTGATGGAGAGCGAGATCCAAGTGAGCATGATTTGGTCTATGCGCAGAAATAAGGGGGGCGAAGAGCAAAGGGGAGAAACGAAAATCGCAATTGAACCCATCCGATCATGTTCCTGACGTTGCCCTAACCCGGCCTTACTCCGTCATCCTACTTCGCCTCAAAAGTGCAAACAGTACGTTTAGCAGCAGCCCTGGTTGGAGTTGTTACCAACGCCCTGGCCTTGACCGACCTGCACGCTGGGCTTGGTGTTGTTTGCGGTTGTGGTACCCATACGCTCCTTGATCTGGCGGGCCATGGTCAGGAAAGCTTGCTCGACGTTGCTGGCGTTCTTGGCAGAGGTCTCAAGGAAGGGAATGCCCAGGCTGTCGGCGAATTCCTGGAGTTGAAGGTTAGCGTCGAGGTCTATTTGTGGCTTGAGGATTTTGTTTTTGGTAACAGAGGGATGAGGGGGCTGCGACGAATGTCCCCAGGTGTAGTAAGGGCATGTACGGGGAATGAGAAGAAAAAACCACTAACCTTGGCTACTGAGTACTCGACAACCTTCTTGTCCGACATATCGCTCTTGTTGCCGACCAGTAGCTTGTTCACACCCTCGGTGGCGTATCGGTCGATCTCCTGGAGCCATTGCTTCACGTTGTTGAAAGAGTCCATATCAGTGACATCGTAGACAACGCAGATACCGTGGGCACCACGGTAGTACGAGGAGGTGATGGTTCGGAATCGCTCTTGACCAGCGGTATCCCACTGCAAAGGAATATGGTGTCAGTAGTGTGCTCGCAGATGTCGTCGTGCGAGGGGCTAAGGGGCGGGACGTACAATCTGGAGCTTAACAGTCTTTCCATCGAGCTCTATCGTTCGGATTTTCTGAAACAGGCATCAGCGATGGCGTGGTCGGGCGGAGGAAGCAACAAAAGGTTGCGGGGAGGGACAGGAACGTACAAAGTCGACACCGATGGTGGAGATGTACGACTCGGTGTAGGTGTCGTCGGCAAATCGCAGGAGCAAGCAAGACTTTCCAACACCGGAATCACCGATGAGGAGGAGCTTGAAGAGGTAGTCGTACCTGGGGACGAGGGCGGGTTAGAAAGAAAAAAAAAAGGGCCATCTATGGTCGCAAGCTCGTGTGCGGGACCAAAGCTCTGGCGGTCTGGGGAATGCCCAGGCGATGGGACGAGGAGGTAGACTCTGGAGGCCGGGTCAGCGTTATGTTGTTGGGGATCAGGAGGCTATCGCAACGGAGGCGGAGTGGCGTACTACTCGGGGTTCATGGTGGCGGGAGCAGCGGTGGTCGCGGAAAAGAGGTGAGGGCGAGGCAGGAAGTGCGGTGACGGCTTGAACGAGGATGCAGATGCAGATGCAGATGGTGGTGCGGAGAGCGGCGTGTACGTCGTGAGTAGGGGCCGATGGGGGATGGCGAGGACGGGCTGATGATGATGGTGGTTTTGTGATGGTGGAGGAGGTCAAGTGAGCGCAGGCTGCAGAGGCTCAAAGTACGTCAGGGAAAGGGCAGACAAAACGCAAACGTAGCGCAAGGCAACGCCAGCGGCACCAAGTTTAGTGAGTGGCCGTACCTACACTGTCCGGACTAGGCCACCCCAGGCCGGTCGGCCAGGGCCACAAAGGCGAATGAGGCGGTGGATGTGGTCACGTGATACAGTACCGGGATGGCATTTGGGGTGTCATTTTGGGGGATACGGGGGAGGAACAGAGGCAAGCCGGAAGGGTATTCATCCACTGGCCAGTCTGCCAGTCACTGACCACTACCACTGGCACTGGCACTGGCACTGGCACTGGCACTAGGTAGTTAATCACCCGCCCACCACTATAAGCAAACCGTTCTATCCCCATGCCATGTGCACTGAACTGCGCGGCACTGCGCTGCACCGCAGTCGAGTTAGTTAGTGCCTGGGAATGGGAATGGGAAACAAGACGACCGAAACCCTGCTTGTCGCTTCCGAGGCTGTGCACTCCGTGTCAGGAGGCACGGAGTGCTTTACTGTGCCAATTATCCGAGTCCTGTGCCTTTAATGTCGTATTGCAGTTCGCGTTATGGGGCCCGGAAGCTGGGCAGCCACGTTGTTGGGAAAGTTCCCTCGCTTCCCCTTTAGCGTCAGGGTCGGGGCATCCTGGATGCAAATTTACGTACTCTGCCTGTCTATGCTGTGCTGTCTATTTTTGAGGCCCATGGGAAATGAGAAGCCCGTCATCTATTTTGGGGGGTTTGCGAGTGCCAGGGAAGCCAGCGCCGGTGCCGGTGCCGGTGCCAATGTCAGTGAGTGTCAGTGAGTGCCAGTGAGTGCCAGTGAGTGCCAGTGAGTGTCAGTGAGTGTCAGTGAGTGCCAGTGAGTGCCATTGAGTGCCAGTGCCAGCTAGCCTTGCTCTTCGGAGCCTTTTCATTAGACTTTCCGTCGGCACGATGCGCTGGATATCTATTCGCCCTCGCTCTTTGCATCTCATTCACTTGACTGTCATCTGGTATGCAAATCAAGGCGCAGAGCATGTGACTGGCCACGGCGCACCACAGCATCACACACCCAAACATGAAAGAACCCCCCCTCCACTCCTGGTACCTAGGTAGCTGTCCCAAGTACAGATCGTCGTGTGGCATGCCGAGATAGTAGGCTGCCATTACGCTACATCTAGAAAGTCGTCTTTGCATCATGAATCATGTCGACGTGCCGGTTGCGGCAGCTGCTTGACCGGGCCGCGGCACTTGCGAGCGAGTCGTTGTCCAGGAAAAACATGGCAGATAACGACTAACCCACCAGCCAGACGGTGCCAGCTGTCTTTGCTAGCGGCGAGGTTGATGGCACATCCCGTGGCCATCTAGACGTGCAGCAGTATGGACTCGTTGGAGCCTCGGCCGTCCCCCACGGCACGGGGAGGAGGGAGGGAGTCATGAGGCTGGTCCTACTTCCTACGGCTGTCCTATGCTGTGGCCGCTGTCCTGTGGCCGCTGTACTGTGGCCGTCGTCGTATGGCTGCCGTCAATGAACCATCGTAAGCCAACAACATCAGCATGCAGTCATGTAGCCGCCCATGACTGCACCATTTCTTGTCCTTGTGGATCCCCCGCGAAGACAGGTTCGTCCCATCCGCTCGCAGCCTTGGCTCCCGTGTCAGTCGGAGGGGACCCGCCCCGCCACAACCGCCCATGTGGCACAGCTGCTCCCAGCTTCTGGTTCTGCTGTCGCTCTGACCAATCAGCTTGCTCCTCTTGGCGGATGTTGTACTCTCCAAGCTAAAATCTGGTGGAGAGGTACCGTGCCCCCCCCATATGGCCAGACAGAATGAGGTGCCAAAAAAAAAAAAAAAAAAAAAAAGAAGCAGATTACCCATGCTGATGCTCTAGCCAACCCGACTTTACCCATTATTGCTCTCCAACCGTTCCCCAAAGTGGACTGGGCCACAGCATCATCGACCTCGAACCAGTCCATCACGTTTCTTTGCTCCCGCTATAGCACCTCAGTAACAGCTACACCCGATCAGCTCTACTCACATTATACTACCCGCACTTCTCTCTATCCTCTTGTCTCCACAAGATTCCATGAGGTGGCCCATCTCGCTGCGCTGACCACTCAATGGCCGCGCCCATCCGCACCATCCTCCGCTGTCCCGGCCGGCCTCGTCGTCCTCAGGCCTCGCCCCTCGCCCGCCGTCGCAACCTCTCCCGGTACAGCCCGTCCAAAGCTCAAGTCGCCTCTGCTAAGCATGCATCTCGAAACCATGCCTGCCTCGACGAGCCCAAGCCTTTGTCGCAAGCTTATTTCGATGCGACGGGCTTGAAGTGGGTTGCACCTGGATCTGAGGGACCGAATGATCCCAATAAAGCTAAGTTGGGCAAAAGTACGCCAGCACCGTTACGCCGTGCTCCCCAAAATCCATTTATGATACTGACACGCCCTTTGCATTGCAGCTCTGCATACTCTCCAGGAACGACTGCCGACTCTCCTTCAATCACCTCTCCCTCATGACATACTCGCCCCGAACATCTCACTCCACCTCTTTCCCTCGACGCATCCTCATCTCCCCACCGTCTCCGGTCGCGTCGCCTACAATGCCGCCCTTTGGACCTCACCAATTGCCTGGAACCGAATGCCCATCATTGGCAACGTTCGTCTAGAAATCCTTGCCGAGCGCATGACATGCGAGCCTCTGACTTTTCTGCCCCGCCGCCCTGGTGCCATACCCGAGCAGCTTGTCGTACGATGGTGTGAGAAACGCAAAACCTTGGACTCCTCTGAGAAGAGCGAAGGCGCCGTCAGTGCCATCGCTCGCTCGCTGCCTTTTGTCAGCCGTGGTGTTGCTCCCGATAAAGCCTTTACCGGCCTATTCATCTTTGATTTCGATGTCGAGGGGCGTATTCTCAGCCACACCATTGAGCAGGCTCAGGCTGGAGGTGATTGGGAGGGCGGAGTGGGCGCAAAATTCGTAGGACTAACAGACTGGCTATTAGGAGGCATAAAAGGTCCCGGCGATACCCCCATACCTATGTTTGAAAGGCTGAGGAGACGGCCTCCGGAGTAAAAGGCTTCCCAACGGGATCGAGCCGAAATAAATATTTACAAAGAATGGCCAATTCAGACACCAAAAAAAAGGGAAGGTACAAGTAAGACGGGGTGATAAATGACTTCAACGAGAGGCGTTCTGGTAACTCATTACCTACCTAACAATGTATTAACCGCTGTATGAGAAAGTTTCCCGTGGATGAAGGCGGGATAGTGTACAACAATGAGCCGACGAGACTCCACCCATCTGAGAAACAACTTCACGTTACTGTATATTAATGTAAAAGAAGTCAAGCCTGCATTCTCTATCCATTTGTATGTGACTCATACGGTATCATTTTACCACAAGTTAACCGATTGGCGCATGTGTGTAGATTTGCTATGTGACGAGGCTGTAAGCGGCAATATTTCCATGCACTGCCAGGTCTAGAAGGAAAGCACACGGAGAATTGTAGCAGAATGAAGTGCTTCTGTCTGTATTTGTGTAGTTTGAATTGGCGCGAAGCGAATCTGTATGCTTTTTATTTTTATTTTATTTTTATTTTAAAGGAGCCGGCGTGGGCCTTTATCATCAAGCCGAGGCTGTTGTAGTGGAAAACACCCATGGTTCTTTGACAAGACAAAACACACCGGACGGTCCTTTCGAACCGCGGGCTCGGAGATGGGGGCTCCCAGGGTATCTAGGGTTTCGTGTTACTATGGGAACATGTGCAGGTGGTGGTGTGAGTTTTGGTGAACCAAGTTCAAGCTCGGCCTTGTCCAACGGAACTGCCAACTTGAGTTGGAGACTGCAAAAAGGGTCTGTAAACTTTTTATTTTTATTTTTTTACTGTTTTTATTTTATTTTATTTTAAAACCCACGTTTCATCGAGTGGCGGCATCTGAATCCATTTGCGGAGGGCCGTTACCACCCGTTGTGCAAATCGAACCGTGAGATTGACTGTTTCGGCGAGGTTGATGTCGACTTTTCAAGCCTGCTCGATTCCTTGTTGCGCATGAAAGTTGGACATGATGTTTGGCGCCCCAGCCATCTCCGTGGCTGCTGCTGGTATTATGGCGGTCTAGTATGCTGCCCAACCATCCAGCCATGGAGCAATTGCCATGCACATTATTCATTGCTCCCTACCCAGTGCATCTGCACTGTCGTTGCGCAAATGAGACGGAAAACCAACAGTGTCTTTATTTCGACATATTTGCCGCATATATACTGACACAAAAGAAAAACAATGCCTCCAAAACTACGATCTTGAGTCTCACCGAAGTGATACAAGTGGTGGCTATCAAGGGCCGACATCAACTTTTCACCATCGACTGTGGTTTCCCCGGGAGACATGTTTATATCTATAGGTGCAAGCAGGGGAATAGCTGTTGAAAGAAGATTGTAATATTCCACTTGTCGCATGAATTGAGAATTGCACGAGAGGCTTGTTTCCGGTCGTTTATGGATAATTTGGTCTGGTTGGTTGATATCGAGGGGTTGTCAAACGATTCGTTTCCCAGACTGTATGGCACACAAGAGTTATCCCTATTGGGTAAACTTGATTCAAACGTCCCGTATCTCATTATTCAATAGTAAATTCCTGTCAAGTCTATTCGTTTTATAGGGAGGGCACCAACTGCAGTGAATGAGTCATCTATCCCTCAACCTCAACCTCATCGTCATTCTCAGCTTTCCTTCTTATGGTTGCTTATAAAGGGGGTTCTGGAGGCTCTTCACACGAAAAGAATTCTATTGACTCACTTAAAAGGCATGTGATTCACTAGTTGTTCGGAAAAGCCAAGGCTAGCAATAGTCATCAACAGTCATAGTCATGTTAAATCAACCTTCTATCTCGTGGCCGCAAGGTTCCAGCTTCCTAGAACCAGCTGCCTCCAACATGAAGAGCAGCGGTTCTCATCTGGATATCGGCTAAAGGGCATTTCACAATATTCTGCCCAGTAACCCCTTGTTTTCTGACCGGAGCAAAACAACTGCAACCCTTTTTCTTTTCCTCTCTCATAAACCATGCAATAACCCCCCTTTGCCGCAAACTACCTTCTATTTCCAGCGCCTCCCTTCTTCCTGCGTTAATTCCGTGGAGCTAATCCTGTCGTGACTCGTTTCCATAGCGCTAGATCAAAATATCTCCCAGGCTCTCTCCCTCGAAACCAATCTTGGCGAGCTTCTTCAGCCTCGACTTTTCGCGCAGCTTGTCCGCGGCCTTCTTCTCCTCGGCCAGGCGTTTCACAAGATCCACATCGGAAAGCTCATAGCCCGGCGGCGGGTCGTCGTCCTTGTCGAGGTCAATCTCGCCAAGCAGCAGCACATTCTCACCGCGCACGAGAAAGATGCCGTGCGAGACGTCGGCATACAGGCCGGTCGGTCGGTCGGAGCCCGCCGAGGCTGGGTCCGTGGCGAAGATGCGCTCAGTCGTCGATTGGAGAACCAGGTTGGCTAGTGGTTGAAAAAAAGACAAAAGGTCAGAATGAGCGTCCTCAGTGTCATGTTTCACGGGCTTCTTCTCAATGTCTCCCTTGGCAAGAGCCTCAGGGAAACACGCTCAAGGGATTGCGCAAGTTTACCCACCGAATTGATCCCAACTTCTTAGCACTCCGATGAGTTTCCTTCCATCGCGCAGGGCGATCAAGAGCTTCTCTAAAAGGTTGGGGTTCCGTCAGCACATCATCATCCCACTATCGCCAACACCACCCCCGGCGCGAATCCATCTCGGCGGTAACACAATGGGCGCAAAGCGCAAAAGTGCAACGGGAGAGACATACTGTCGGTGAGATCCAGCAACTGGGCAGCCGTGGTGAACATCTGAGGGGGAAGCTGAGCTGGCGGCTGAGGGACACCGCGGCCTTGTGAAGGGCCCCCCTGCGGAGGGGTTTCGTTGATGGATAGATTCTCCATTATATCATGGGATAGCTCGTTGTGTTATCAGGGTTCGCGGGTTCAGACTGGTTCCATTAAACTCTCTCCGCCGGGTTTGCTCGTCATATGAGCATGGCTTAGCGAGCGGGACTTGGATCTGTGAGTTGCTTTGGATGGTCTGTGGTCGATCGACGCATGTCCCAAACGTCGACCCGGCAGTCCTGCCGTGTGTGTTATCGATAAGAAATAATCACGTGGAGATTCATGTGACTCACGTCACTTGCAGTGAGTCTCTGGGCCGTTGGATGCGGGGCATACAAGGCGAGCAAAGTCAATGGAGAGGGGCGAATGAGGGGCAGTCATGGCCAGCTTGGCGGGGTACGACCACCATCAGCATCTAGATTAGCCTGTACTGTTGCATCAGTGACTTCGTTTATGCGTCATCCCATCCCATCTGATCTAGTTCCATAATTTTTCTTTTCCCCTCCCTAGTGAGGAGTTCGGGTCAACTTGCAGCGCGCAAAACGCCACGCCGAGCTGCCCAATTCAGTCAATCACAAAATGCGCTTTGCATTTATTCTGAAATTCGATTAAGGTTGGTTTCTTTTTCCAAAAATCGCACACTGCCTGGCCGGCCTGCCCTTGCAAACGAGCTAGACAGCCTCCCGAAATTACGAACCGAAGCCCTTTGAGTCGTGTCCCAACCTAGTATGTGTTTTTTTTTCGCCACCCCCTACCTAGATCCGTTTCCCTGTCTTCATGTATGCACCATGCTATGCTGTCACCCCCAGAGTTTTTGGATTTCTGTAAAATACTCTATCATAGTCCAAACCGTAAACGCCGTAGGATTGATGCACATGTGATAAAAACCTCTGTCAAAGCAGAGCACCAAAAAGAAATTCCAGGGATGAAAGAAATGGAAGATATTTTCCCAGGTCCCCTTTTCCTGAGTCCTCCATTGGACCAGATAAATTTTCTCTTGTTTTTTCTCAATTCTTTCTTCTATTAACCCGATTCATTTCATTATTGAACTGGGTTGGAGGGGGCTGTGACAGGGAGCTTTCTGGGTGAGCCCAAGACATCATGCTCCGAAAAAAAAAAAAAAAGAAAGGGTATACGACCGAACATGAAAAAAAGAAGTCCAGTGCGTAGAAGTGTTCATCAAGCTCTCATCTCATAGGGTTAGAGCCGGTTCATGGTACATCGGTTCAGGGCTTCCTGGAGCTCCGGCCGGGAGTTTAGGGCTTCCCAGGCCTGACTGAAGGTGAACCACTGACGTTCGCGCTTGTGCCTCTCGGGCCAGTCTGCGTATTCGCTGGTGACGGTGCCCTCAAAGAAGTGATACCTTGACCTGTCTTTTGAAGACTTTTGGGGTCGCTTCTCCTCAATGTCCCCAAGGTCATAGTTGATCTGGATGGCAATGCCGGCCTCTTCCCAAGCTTCTCGCTCAGCGGCCTCCTGGCACGTCTCATCCGACTCCCAGCCACCCTTGGGCAACACCCATCCTTTTCTCCGGGTGGACTGGATCAACAGCACATAGTTCTGGTCGGATGTGAGAGGCACGATGCCGGCAACGAGGCGTTCTCCTTTGGTGTTGTAACCTATAGGGAGAGACATGTCAGTGGGTCTGGATCTGCAACAAACATGTCTCGCTGGGCGATGGAAAAGGGGATAGGGGATACAACGTTGATATGCGGCGTTGAAATAAGGTGTACCCAAAGGGAGCCAGGCGCAGGCACAAGTCGCGCCCAGGGTGCAGAGGATTGGTGAAGCTGGCACAGGAGGAATTAGGGTCGGTAGATAGGAGACTCACGTTGCTTGCTTCTGCCAGTCCGAGACTCCATTGCACGACCGGCCGAGTCGCCAGAGGCAGAACTCGACATGTTAGCGGACGGTCGGTGCGGTCGGGAAGTGTCGGGGGTTCGGGGGTGTCGGGATTTTGGGAGAGTCGAAGATTTGAGGTTGAAGTATCGATGTGGGAGGCTTTGCAGCAGAGCGGAGCGGAGCGGAGCGGGTTGGTCCCAAGAGTCGAGAAGAAACCTACGACGGTCGGGCGGCAGCTCAGAGCGCGTTGCGATGCATCGTCGACAAGATTAAACGGTGGGTGATGAATAAGTGGTTTGGAAAGAAAGGGCGGCAAATGACCCTGTCGCCCCCAGCAGCTGGTTGGCGATATAACGGCTTTGGAGGTGTGGGCGCGAGCGCACGCGCAAAACGTTCCCAGCTTTTTGGGTCGAGGGGGACGGAGGAGAGGGAGGAACTGAGCCTGGAAACTGGACTGGGAACTGGGACTGATCGCCGGGGAGGGGCGCGACTAACAACCCGAGACCTGGAGCCAGCAGCGAGAGGCGGCGCAAGCGCAATTGCTGGGGCCCGGCGTCTAGACTGGGACTGATGGATGATGTGGAACCCGAGGGTTTTCACTGGGTCAACCAGGCGTGGAGTTTTGCGTCTGAGGCAAACTCTGATGTGATGAATTGCCCTGCGCGCGGAGCTTCTCTTTTGCTGGCTTTTGCTGGATGGCGGTGGAGAGGGTTTTCGCCTCAAGCAAAGCCTCAAAACCAAACCAAACAGGCCGCGGTGGGGAGAAGGGGGGGGAGAGGAAATAGCAGCGGTGCGGTGCTGGACACAGAGCACAGAGCACAAAGCACAGAGCACAGAGCACAGAGAGACTGGCGCCACAAAAGTGACAGGCTGTTTATTGCTGCTGCGCTGCTTGGCGGCGGCGTATTCTTTTGCGGCCGGGGGGGCTGCGCGTGAGCCGAACGGGCCAACAGAGCTGGCGGGAGCGGCGACAGCGGCGGCGGCGACAAGGAGATATCGGACAGCTGGGCAGTAAAGCTGACGAGCGTAGGGAGTAGCAAGTAATAAAGCTCTGACAACGGGTTGCGGAGAGCCCAATATATATATATATAATATATATATATATAATTGGGGTATGTAGATGAATAGGGGAGGAGGTGAGGGAGTCTTTGAGAGAGAGAGGCAGATGCTATGGTGGAAGGATGTACTTGTTTAAACTCTTTGAAGCTGGCGACGAGCGCGGTCTGAAGCTAGGTCGACGGACAGGTTTTCTTTTATTGAGTCTAGACAGGAAATAGAAATACGCCTTGGAGCGTAACGTACACTCCCAAAGAATTGCGGCGAGTCAGGGCAAGCTTGTCAAGAGGAAGCAACTCGGGGCGAGGGAGCAGGAGGAGGGAGCGGCAGCGTCAATGGCAAGAAGCTGGAGCTGGACGAGATGTTGAAGGGAGAAGGATGCAGAGACGAGTTGCTCTGCGAACTCAGGATGGAGAGCCGTTGCATATCTCGTGCCATTCGGGCAATAGGCGGGAAGGGGAGGGCTTAAAGCAGAGGCAGAGGCAGTTGGTCTTTATACTTGGACTAGGCTAGTTGGATGGAGTCCAGGGTCTGCCACCTCCTCTGCCTGGTACCATTGTCCGTGCATGGCAAAGCTTCATTGAGTTGCCGCCCACGACGGCTGCTGGGTCAAGGCGATGGGGGATGGCGTGGGCGGTGGTGTGGACGCGGATGTGGATGTGGATGTGGACGCAGGCGTGAATGGCATGTACTAGGCATCATGGCATGGCATGGGGGGGGGGGGGGGGGGGTGGGGGGGGGTGTTGTGCATGGGGTGGGGCTCGCCCGTTGACGGAACACGTGCAGACGGAACAACAAACGCATTGCAAACAACTATAGATGGAAGGGGAACCACATCCAC
>JAHVYB010000309.1:0-13116 GCA_020623695.1 Calonectria henricotiae | reverse complement strand
TGTCTGCTCCCGCGCCCCTCCCCCCCCTGCCTCCGTGGTCTTGGTGGGGCGCTGGGGGGTGGGGGGGGGGGGGGGTGGGGGTGGGGGGGGGGGGGGTGGGGGGGGGGTGGGGGGGGGGGGGGGTGGGGGGGGGGGGTGGGGGGGGGGTGGGGGGGGTGGGGGTGGGGGGGGGGGGGGTGGGGTGGGGGGGGGGGGGGGGGGGGGGGGGGGGAGGATGGATGGGGGATTTGTGGATGTGGATGGGGTTGCGCATTGACAGAAAACCTGGCGAAGGAGAAAAAAAAACATTTAAAAAAAATATAGATTGAGAGGGAAACCAGACACACTCACACACACACACAGAGGTACTTTGTGCAGCATGGAGCAGCTGGCTGGGAGCTTTCTCATAACGATGCACCCCCCTCTTCGCACACACACACTCGGCACACCCTTATGCATCTGGTCTTCTTATTAAGCTCGGAGGCCAACCTGGTAGGGAAGTGGACGGCATGGTTGGAGGGCCTTGTGCGGTAGAGCAGCGAAAGGGTGTGTGTGCAGGCCCCAGTTCAGGTCCCCAAGTCGGAGACGACGGAAAGAAACACAACACGACAGGAAACAAAGATGATCCCAGATCGGCCCAGCCCCCCCCCCCCTGCCTGGCCTGGTTGATTCTCTCATGTCCTTGTGTTGCTGGGAGCTGAAGCTGGTCTGGTACAGACACAGGTACTGGCCGAGTCCATCCACATCCATACACCTTCCCGCCCGTCCCGCTGGTTGAAGCTCAGGTCACCCGTTTCCTGAGACCCCTCTCGTGCTTTTCGCTGCTCAAAAAAACGGGGTCGTCGACCAGGCCGGAGCGCATGTTGCGTGGTGCCACTGACAGATGAAGCTCCCAGCATGTGCTCTGCGCGAACGTGGGATGTGGGATCCTTGGGGATGTGCAGCGTTGCGTCGATGTAGAAGGCAATTGAGCTTCCATACAGTTACATGACATGGACTGTCTGGCTTAGTGGGGCGGCAGAGGCAAACGTACTAGCAGAAACAGGAGACAGGCCGAAAGGATAGAATAGAGCCTGCAGCGTCTTTGCAGCCCGCACAGCTGCACAACAGCGCAGCAGATGGCTGTCATTCGCTCCGGGGTGGTGAGCGCATCGAAGGCAGCCCAGATGCTCTGGCCATGCTGCGTGTGAGGAAAAGGGAGGGAGGGATGCAAGAGGTGATGGCCCCCAAACTCGACAGGGCACTCAATCGATTAACCAACCAATTTAATGACAATGCAGCTACAGGTGCCTGCAACAGTACGTACAAGACACAAGACAACAACGTCTACAACAGCCCAGCCCTTCTCCAGAGGTCTCAGGGAGAAGAGAGACATGAAACTTTTTTTTTCTTTTCTTTTTTTCCAACTACGTCTCGAGTCGGTATATCAGCACGCGGGCGATCCTCTGCTTGCAGCGTGGTGTCTTGTTTTGGTTTTGGTTTGGGGCCCGTCGCTGCACCGGCGGGCTGGCGTTTCACTGCAGTTAACCTCTTTTTTTTTCGTCGCCTCCAAATTGGTCCTCTCATTCACATGTTGCTAATGATAGGTTCATCGACGTCGACGGCCTTATGCGTCATGAGCATGGGCCTGGCCTGCTGCTCTCTTGCGCCGCCACGCTGCCGCGCTCGCGTGCAGCTGCTGGAGTGCCTTAGTCCCGTCCGGACTTTCTCAGTATTAGGTATTCGCACCCCTAGCAGCAAGAGGGGCACCCACCCAGCAAACAATGTGTCCCAGAGGACGACGGGAAGTTTGAGGAGTGAAGAAACAAGCCACCGGCTCAATCTTTGCCAGGGCTGGGTGCGGTTTCTTGGCCTTCGTCACCCAAGGGGTCCAATTGGACTGGACGCAATTGATTCTGAGCACTCGGGCAGAGATGGCACCTCCTGCAAGATCTGACCGATGTGACTCGCTGACTTACCGGATAAGACTGAGCAGGAAGTGAGTGTCATGCCATGTTCCCACGCGCACGAAGGAGCAGTCCTGTTAAATTCTGTTTCAGTGTACTTGTTCGTATCGTGGTCCAACCCAAGAAGAAGAAGAAAAAAAATGTTGATGGCCGGCCATGTTCCGACTCGGGGTGCCATTTCATTTGCCGGCTCCTCTATTTGCTGGTCATGATGATCAACGTGCACCGAGTCTCCATACTAGCCCCTCGTGCCGGACGTGTTGTAGCGCCGCCGTCCCTTGCTAGTTCCACAACCCAAAAAAAAAAAAAAAAAAAAAAAAAGCTTTGGCCAAGAGTTATCCGGCGAAAGGTCCCGAGGATAACTAACTACCTAGATAGCTAGACGGAGAGGAAAAGCGCTCATTAGTCAGGCAGGCTCTGGTTTGTCATGTCTGTTGTTCATTCTTGCCATGCTTCCCTTTTCTAGCCTCTATCGGATCAACACCGATATGGAGCCTGCAGGGCGGATCCAATGCAATCGCAATTCTCAACACAGAGGTTACATAACAAGCTCTCAACAGGTCTGGCGTATGGAAAATCCAGCCCTGGCAGGACAACACGGGACAGGGCAGGGCAGGTTGGCGACTGTGTGGTGCTGAACAGCTCTGGACTGGCCGGGTAGCAGAGGAAGGAAGGAGCTGCACCATGCAAGGAAGGCAAAGTCATGTCCATTTGCGGCACGGGCATTGGCCGCCGTTGAGCAAAGATGATCGTGTTTCTGTGTGCCCTCCAATCTCCATTGGTATCCTGGTCTGCTGTCGGTGACCTTGCCTAGGTAGCTGGAGCTGGGGGGGGGGGTAAGAAAGGCCAAGGACAAGAAAGGTACCGTATATAGATCCGGGCCTGTGAGGTGTTGGGAGTGACCCCCCCTTCTCAAGCCCAACACTGTCTCAGTCGCAAAACAAGCATAACATGTCGTCGACGGTGTCGATGATATTTTCTGAAACATGGACCAACCGACACCAATGGAATTTTCCTTAGATCTACAGAGCAGAGGATCCATCTGTGACAGCATGCCAACATGATGTATACTGCAGCAGATGCAGGAGCGCGTGGTCAGTCCCAGAGCCAGCGCCAGACTGCCATGCCCCTCCCTCGGGACGACTTCAAGACCAGACAAGAGGCGAGACCCGAGCCCAAGGGCCTTTTGGGGCCAGGGCCAGTTCAAACCTAAGCTTGGGTCCCGAGCAGCAGCCAACTACCCCCCCTGCGCTTCCAGCAGAAATTCGGGAACCTCAGCGCTTGGGTCTGTGAGGGGATCCGCTGGACTGGACCCTTGGGACCACTAAGCAACCCTCCCCTCCACTCTATCGGAGAGGGGCGGGGACGGAGGAGAGGCGCGGACAGAGAGAGCAAGGCCCGGTGGAGGGCGGGGTGTCTGACTGGGCCTTGGCATGTCTGCATATTTGTCAGTGACGACAGGCTGGATTTTTCTAGAATTTAGTGGTACTTTGCTGAAGAATAGGGCCCGAGTATTGGGCCAAACAGAGGCAGATTGAAACGAGCCAACGGGAACGATAGACGGCCGAAGCCGTGACTCGCCTCGCCTCCATGCTGTGCGGGCTCTGCAACCTCTGCAACTACACTACCCAAGTAAGGTAGCTATCGTCACCGTACCACCCCACAACTTACAGCTGGCAAGAAGAGACTGAGAGAACAGACAGCAAGCAGACGCTGCTCGCTGCTCGCTCCTCGACTGGACTGGCGCGTGCCTGCGTGCCTGCCTGGCTTACCAAGTACTCCCCCCTTTGGATCGGTTACGTCCTCTGCGTCCCATCCTATCCAGTTGGGCCGTTGGGTTAACACGACACTCTCCATTGAGGCGCAATCAACTCGACCACTCGCTGTTCGTCGTCTAGTTCTACACTTTAACGCTGCAGCACCCGCGCCGAGATCCTGAAACCACGGCCAATCTTTATTCTTTTCCTGCTGTCATATCTCTCACCTGCTTCCTTGTTGCTGTGCATTACAGCCCAGCATACACAGACGGGCGCACACGAGACCCTGCAAGCTACACCGGAGGCAATCCGTCTCGCCGGAACCGTTCCCGCGGCATTCACTTTTTTTTCTTTTTTTTGGTCCTTTTTTTTTCCTACTCTTTACCCCTCCCAAGTATGTACACCCAGAACGATTGATTACCGACAGCCTCCAGTACAGGATAGCTAGCACATACGCTACTCGCTACCTACCCTCCCTGCTCGGTCCCAAGCCTCGCGATTCCCGCAGTCCGGCAACTCGACCCCTGTTTGCAGCTTGCCCGTCGTCTGTCAACCAAGATCCAAAAGCTCCGCCCTACGGACTACACTGCACCACTCGCTCAACGCACAACGCACTGCAACAGAACATCCAACCCCCTTCCTATCACCCAGCGAGGCGTCAAGGTCCGAAAGCAGTCACCCGGGCTGCTCCTCCGCTACCCCGTGTGTCACCGTCCCTCTCACCGTCACCAGCCCCGAGTCATCCCACGCCCGCGCCCAGGCCCTCTCAGCCCAGGCCAGGTTCCCAGACGAGCTCGAGGTCCTGAAAAGCTGGCACGCGATCCTCGTCGCTAATCGTCCACCCCTCGCACCCCTCCTCCCTCCACCAAGAGACGGCCGCCCCTCCATCCCTCACCCCTGGCTCACCGTCGAGCTCCTCACGCACCAACTTGCCTGTCCTGGGTAGCCTCAACTCGCGCACAAGCCTTCGCCGCCTCCGCCATCCGCCGCTCTCCAAACTCACCAAATCTTCACCAAAACTGCACAGGACCCGGCCTAGGCTGCGACTACGCGGCTCCAGTCGTGCTACGCGCAGGCCCACGATGGAACCAGGTGGCATGCGGATCCCTGAAGATGCGTCGCCGCAGCCCGAGTATATCTCGCCAATTGGTGAGTGCTTATTTTCCAGCTCTTCTCCAACCATTTGCACCCGTGCTGCCATGCCCGCCTGTCGTTGGCTGCCCGGCGCCATGCGGTCCAAGTCTGCCGCCGCCGCCGTCCCCGTTGCGCCCCGCTGTCTCTGATGCCCCGTCCCGGACACCCCAAGTCACTTTTTTGTCGTCTTCCTCCACCATCTCGGCCTCGGCCCTCACCCATCGCATCCCACGTTCCCCGTCTTCCCCGGCGCCAAACGTCAAGGCCAATTCCAGTCCCAACGCCCCTCCATCCACCACATCCACTCTGAACCCTTGCCCGAGCTAGGCACTCGCTGGCACATGTCCATACACCATCATCTCATCGTCATCCGCATTTCCTCTTCTATCCCACCTTGCGTTTCCCTCTTGCACGTGTGACGATCCAATGCCAGGACGCCACCATCACTGCCCTCCCACCAGCATCAATTGCACGTCTTGACTCCCGCTCGCCTCTGCATGCTTTCGGCCCTGCGTCTTGGTTGCCTGCCACAAACACTGCACCTCGTCCCATTGCTCGCCCCAGCCTAGGCCGGGATACTTTGCCCCGTGGTGCTAGTTGCGCCTCATCTCTCCTGCAGGGTCATCGCATCATCGCATGAACCCTCGTACACTCGACGGTTCTTGGGGAATGGCTTACATCTTGTGACTGGGCTGAGTCACCCTATGCTCTGTCCCGTGTGCGATGATGGCCTCAAGCATTTCCTGGTCTGGCCATTGGAGCCTAGAGGCTTGTGACCTCGTGGACTTGTCGAGCTTTGCTCATACGCCCATTTGATACATTCGTGATCCTTTCCATCCTTGGTCATTGAACCCCCACGCACATCGGCCCTCGACGCTTCACCCGGGAGCTCCACGATGCAACAACTTCTCATCCCCCACACTTACATCAACACATTCTTTCTTTGGACCCGGCTGACTAGGAACCAGGATACTCCAACTCCTCCAGATGCGGCTACTGTGGAACCAGCGGCAAGAGTCAGTCCAAACGTGAATTTCCCTTGTCCTTTTACCCTTGAATATTGACACACCACTCAACACGACGGATGCTTTGCCGGCTCGAGCTCTCGTATCATGTTTGCTTCGGCTGGCATCTCAAATGTCATGCTATCCTTTATTCCTTATTCCCACGCCACGACTGGGCAACTGTGCCAAGGCTGACTAGTTTCATGGGACTGCAGGCTTCTCGTACTATGCTAAAGCCACGTCCATAAGTCCAGGTTTCTATCAGACGCTCCTTGACAGGTGCTGGAGGCGGTCCGGAACGCTCATGTACCGCCCAGACCAGCGACGCTCCTGCTGCCCGCATTATACTATTCGACTTGACGCAGGCCAGTTTAAGCCGTCAAGGGCCCAGCGGCAGACGGTCAACCGCTTTAACAGATACGTCATTGGTGATTCATACGCCAAGGAGGCTGCTCGCCTCCACCCAAAGTCGCGTGACCAGGCAAAGAAGCGAGACAACCAGTTCAACCTAACTGAGCGGATCCATGAGGCTGAATGCGCCCAACTGCAGACGCCCCCGGAACCCACCCACAAACTGGAAGTTACGCTGGAGCACGACAACTTTACTGAAGAAAAATTTACCGTTTATGAGAATTACCAGAAAGTTGTGCACCATGAAGAGCCGGCTGAAATTTCCAGATCAGGCTTTAAGCGTTTTCTCTGCACGTCCCCCTTGAGACGCGAGACGATGCTTGGTCCAGATGGCCGCAAGCGCCGGTTGGGTTCTTACCATCAATGCTATCGCTTGGATGGCAAACTCGTCGCCATCGGTGTCCTCGACTTGCTCCCCGACTGTGTCAGCTCCGTGTACTTTCTATACGACGAGAGCGTCCACCAGCACGCCCCTGGCAAGCTCGGCGCGCTCTATGAGATTGCCCTGGCCGTTGAAGAAGGCTACGGGTGGTGGTATCCTGGCTTCTACATCCACAGCTGTCCCAAGATGAAGTACAAGATGGACTATGCGCCGCAGCAGATTCTCGATCCAGTGACCTTGAAGTGGGATCTCCTCGACCGAGACGTTTTGGATCTTCTTGACAAGAAACCTTTTGTTAGTTTAGCCGAGGAGAGGGGTACACTTACGACGCCCGCGCCCAAAGACGCTGGTGCCAAGGTGGAGATTGACAATGCGCATGATGAGCTAAGTTCAAACTCTAGCAAATCTGACGAGGACAGTGCATTTCTCTTCAATTATAAAATGCCGGGAATCCCATCCCTGTCTGATGTGGTTGCCCTGAATATGGACCACATATCGCTGAGAATCGCTCCTGGTGGCCCCCGCTATGAAACATCCGATCTGGTGAGCTGGGATGAGAGAGGTGTTGAGGACTGGCCTGGTCTGAGAGCAGGCGTCGCTGAACTGGTGGCAGCCATTGGATCAGACTTGATGGATGACATCTGCTTAGATTTTGCCCCCAGTAGGTAGGTTTCAGCTGAAGCCTTGGGCAAGGGGGCTTGGTTTACTTCTGTCAAGTGGTCGCCTATTTCGCTTGATTAGACTACCTATAAAGCTTAGAAGACTGTAAGATCGGGTACGAAGGGATGTTGGACGTATAGTTTCAAAACTTGGCCTATGCCTTGGCATTATGTCCTGGGAGTTGCGCAAGCTCTGTTGAACCTGGGGTTGCATGTTTGTTACCCTGGATAAATCGATGATTTGCAATATCAATCGCATTTTCAAGACAAGCTGAATAAATGCATCGTTGGGGTCTAAATGTTATTCATGATATGAAAGCCTTGACTTTTTTCTTTTCTTTTTGTGTGTTTGGGTTGTATGTCGAACCTAGACTAGCTGCATAGGCAGCATGGGCTGTAGAGCGTGGGTTGTAGACCAAGCTCCCCCCCACACCCCGCACCACTTGACAGTCTTTATCTTATCGTTCACCTAGGTGAGAGAGGGTCCCCAACTCGGGCTTTTTTTCAAAATCCTTTCAGCCTTGCGTCGCGACCCAGCAAGCAACGACGTCACTCGGTTCCCCAACGCCCGGCTAAGCAGACGACGGAAACAGTACACGTGGGAGACCATCAGCTGAAACACACGCACCGCTTCGACCCTGGCCAAAGGGGAATGCGATAGGACAATGGCCTCACAACAGATTCTCTTCTCGCCGGCCGAGCTCGCCTACCTGCACCAGTCGCTCGGCCTCAAGCCGCCCATCCGACCCGACGGGCGCTCGCCGACGCAGTTCCGCCCGCTCACGGCCGAGACGGGCATCCTGCCGGGCACCAACGGCAGCGCGCGCGTGCACTTTGCCGACGGCACGGAGGCCATTGTGGGCGTCAAGGCCGAGATCGAGAAGACGGTCGAGGGCCCCGCGGTCGAGGAACAGGACCGGGTGCGCAGCCAGGACGGCGAAGCCGAGGGGAAGAAGCGCACCAGGAGAGAGTGGCTCGAGCTGGCCGTCGAGATTCCGGGCCAGCGAGATGACGAGGCCTCGACTGTGTTCCTGTCCGAGATGCTGAGGGAGGCGCTCCTCGCCGACAAGGAGTTTGCCAAGAAGCTATTCATCAACCGGCGGTTTCACTGGCGGTTATATCTTGATGTATGTCGCAGCTTCATTTGGAGAAAAAAATGAAGACAGGGAAAAAAAATCATGAAAGATTGTGTGTGTGTTTTTTGCTAACTTGGTTCGTGTACAGGTCCTCCTCATCTCCCCCCCATTGTCATACCCGCTCCCCCTCCTTTCTCTAACCACACATCTCGCCCTCTTGGCAACCCGCCTACCGCGCCTCAAGTCAGAGGGCGACGAGGACCCAATGTTTGACGACGACTGGGAGGCCTCCACGTTTCTGTTCCCGCGGGAGGGCGCCGCCGCCGAGGGATCTCGCCCGCCCGTGACGCTGCTCGTTGTGACGGTGGGCGACAATGTGATTTTCGACCCGGCAAAGGAGGAGCTCGCCGTTGCCGAGACGGCGCTGGCCGTGTCGGTGTCCGAAGTGCGCCGGGCGGGCGAGGCGGGCGACATGGAGGTGGACTCGAAGGGACGTGAGCTGCGGCTGCTGTCCATCAGGACGATTGATCCGCCGTCGAGACTGACACCGCCCGGCGTGCCTCATAACGGCAACACAAGCACTACCGGAAACGCTGCAGCTGCGAAACAGCACAGAGGAGAGGTGCATGACACCCAGGGCGTGTGGAAGGCACCATTGGGAGGAACCAAGTTTGGTGTGCTGGACAACATAATACAGACGGTTCTGGAAAAGGGAGGGGTTGCGGAGGAGGTGCTGGACGGACTAGAGGGGGTGGAATTGTCATGAGATTAAAGCAAAAATTTTTTTGAACACACTCACACACACACACACACACACACATTACACAAAAAAGCACTTTTTATTGGAAGCAATGATTTAGAGGAGTATTACAGGTGTTGAAAAAGGATGATTACCTAGTCTTACAACTGGCCACCACAAAAGGTGGGAAGAAGGCGCCGTGGCTATGGGAGGGGGAGGCTATTGATACATACATTGTGACTGGGCAGCCTTTCTTTCGTCCTCTACTTCTCTCTTTTTCTTTTCTTTCTTTCTTTCAGAAAACAAAAACTTTTTGAACAGGAGGAGGACGACTTAGAAGACGCCAAACCACTTCTTTCTGGGCTCGGCGGGCTTGGACTCTTCGGCGGCGGGCTTGGGGGGCGCCTCGCGGCCTACGGCAGTGGCCTCGAGCTCCTGCTCGGACTTGGCGTCCGAGCTGCTGCCAAAGACGACGGAGACGGGGTCCTTGGGCTCGATGCCGTGCATCTTCATAAAGTAGCGGCGCTTGGCAACGTCGTCGAGGTGGCGGGTGCGGTGCTCGCCGGCCTTGAGGGCCTTGTCCTTTTCGTGCTCGGCAATGACGTACCTCCAGGCGTTGAAGAAGTGGACGGGCGAGGACCAGAGGTCCGAGATTGGGGGCACGAGGTCCTTGAAGGGCGAGTTGTATGCGTAGTTCATGAAGAAGGTCATGGCGCCGAGGAAGAGGAGGGTGCCCTATATATTTTTCTTGTGTTAGCAATTTGTGTTACATTGTATTGTTTTTCTCCCCTTCTTCTTCGTTGTCTCTTAAAGCTGCCCGGGGGGCGGCAAGCAAGCGGTGAAAGAAACAAGGACAGTCAACAGCACTGCAACATACCATTGTGATCATGGTGTGCAGCACGCGGCTGTGCCAGAACCAATGCGCCCATGTGCCCTCGGGGGCCATCATGCCCGGGTAGTCTTGGCGGTCCTGGGCCATCTTCTCGGCCGGGGTGAGCTCGGGGCCGTAGTGCCGGGGCATCGAGTTGCGCTTGAGGCGGGAGCCGTGCGAGGGCGGGTTGAAGCGGGTGGGCTTCTCGAGGACGATTGGTTTGGCGGGCTTGGACCCTGACGAAGACGAGGACGAGGACGAGGAGGCGAAGCGGACGTGGACGTTTTGCGAGAGCGGGATGCTGACCCCCCGCCAGAGCGGCCCCTGGAGGGGAAGAAGGAAGCGCGGGATGATTGTTCGTGAGGCCATTGTTTGGTGTTTTCTGTCGTGGGGTGGCGTGTGTGAGAAGGAAGAAAAAAAAAACCCCCCCAAAAAACACTCGATTGCCAATTCCAAGGAGTATTTCGTGTCCTTCGTTACAAGAGTTAAGGCAATATGACTTTAGTCCGACGGGTTCGTTTGGGTTGAGAGCAATGGTGCACCTGAAGAGCGTTTACCGGTATGATTTTTTTTTTCTCTCGCTCACTCCCGCGGTTGCAGCTTAGCTCAGTCGATGGAGGTTGGACGATGGAGTCGTTTGGTGGCACGCCCGCCAGCTTGGTGCTTACCCCGTTTGGGCTTAGCCTGTCTTGCAGCGTACCGTGCAAGTCGCCAACCCGGACTAGAAAGCTAACTCCAACTAGCTGCTGCTCGTCATAATAAATTTTTTTTTTGGTCAGTCCTGTCGCTTGGCTCTTAACGATTGAGGTACTACTTTTGCTTATTCGTGACGCCGGGTGTTTATATTCTCTCCTTTGTTTTGAATTTTCATTCTTAATCTTGATGGGCGAGTAATGTGCAACTAATCTGTAATTTCTGTAACGTACATGATGGTGGTGATGTGCTACGGCGCAAACTTTGGTTTCCCTCTGTAATTATTGCTATATTCCACATTGAGTGGTTCAATTTGGCCGCGGGAATCGCTCGCTCGCCTCACCGCAGTCAGCGCTTGGGGGGGCTTTGGGGAGAGGGTGTCATGCCATGTCTTCACCTCAGGTCAGCGGGTATGCTGCATGGCCGCGCTCCCGGCCATCAAGTCCATGGCATCTGACATGGGTTCCGCAAGCCCGGGGCGGAACAACGTTGTTTACCTGAAGATCCTCTGGCCCGTTTGCCCCAGCGTGGCCGAGACCCACTGTGACCCGACTTCTTCCGTTTTTTGCCTTGGACCCAGGCCACAAGTCTGCGTAATTCTCGCGCCGTGATTGGCTGCTCAGCTGTGCCACCTGTGGCTGCCGGGGTGTGCCAGCACAGACAGTGACACCGTCGTTCGCCGAAGAGAAACTGGTCATGCTGTCATAATACTTCTAGAGCCCTGGGCCGTGAATTTTTCTCTCCCTTTCCCTTCTCTCACTCTCACATCTCTTTCACAGCTCTCAACCCGCCCACGACCGGCCTACCGTCCATAATCCCTTCTTCCTCTCCCCCTTAATCCACAACAAATCCATCACAATGGCTGGCGGTAAGTGCTTTTCCCCTGCGCGCGCGAGGCGCATCCCGCTCCTTGGGCTTCACACCCTCCGCCTGTCAAAGGGCAGACCCTGGGGGGGGAGGCACCGGGCCGAGGCCTACGGATGCCAATTGGGTGCCCGAGCATGGGATTGAAGCCTTTACGATGTGCGATGAGCGTTGAGCCGATTTGCCGGCCAGCGACACTGCAATTGAGCGTTGGCGGCCGTCGTGGTGCTCGCTTGTCTGCAGTGGCCGCCCTGCGTCATTTTCCCTGATTGAGGGCAACAACGCCTCTGGCCCCCAGACAATGACGACGACAACACCCTCTTGCAACAATCTGAATCGCTTCAATCTCTTTTCGAGCTCTCACTTGCCACATCCCAACCTCGCTGCCCCTGCTCTCTCTCACCAGCGACTCAGCGCATCGCAGCCAAACACACCAAACACCAAGGCAACCTTTACTAACTTGCTTGCTTAGGCGACACTAAGAAGGGTGCCAACCTCTTCAAGACCCGATGTGCTCAGTGCCACACTGTTGAGAAGGACGGTGCCAACAAGATCGGACCCCTCCTGCACGGTCTCTTCGGCCGCCAGACCGGTTCCGTTCAGGGCTACTCCTACACCGACGCCAACAAGAAGGCCGGTGTCACCTGGGACGAGAAGACCCTCAGCGACTACCTCGAGAACCCCAAGAAGTACATTCCCGGTACTAAGATGGCCTTTGGTGGTCTCAAGAAGGAGAAGGACCGCAAGGACCTCGTTGCGTAAGTTTAAAACCCACCCCAGGCTGCTCGTACGACCTCAAAATGAGAGGTCTATGAGAATCCTGCCATGCAAGGAGCATTTGGCTAACATACCTTCTCACCCAGCTTCCTCAAGGAGGCCACCGCTTAAGCGACCTATACCCTCGTGTAATGTTATGACTTTTGATAGACGGAGGCGGCGGGGGCGATTGTACTATAGACCACAGAGCACTTAGACTATGATTGTGCTTGTACCTATTCCCATCTCCTCTTTATGCTCTTGTCCCTCTACAGACCAAACCGGCGTTGAGGGTGGGAGAAGGACCACGATAGAATTAAAAAAGGGTTGGATTCCTGCTCATAAAACCAAGAGAATCTCACGATAAAAACTACCTACGAATTGTCCCAATTTTTTAATTTTTTTTTTGGTTTCTGTTATACTCTGCTAGTTCAAATGTGAATGCGAACCGTGTCCCGCATCAGATGCTTATCTCTTGTTCATGTGTACTGGGCTGGGGGGTGCACATGCGCCGCACTCGCCGAGGCCATGTGACACCAATTCCTCCCACCAATTTATTTTTTGTTGTTGGCTGCGTAGTTTTGAGTGGGTAAGTAAGATGGAAAAAAAAAAAAAAAAAAAAAAAAGGGCGAAAGTCTGACACGGGGGCCCCATCACGGGCGGGGGGGGGGGAGGCGCGGGGCCCGGGGGGCGGTTGTGGGTTTTTTTGTGTTGCTTGTTTTTCTCTGTGTGTGGGTTGGGTTTTTTTTTTTTTTTTTTTTTTTTTTGTGTTTTGTTTGTGTTGTGGTGGTGGGTGTGGGGTGAGTGGTGTTGATGTGTTATTGTTATTATAACAAAAATATCAT